>JAUELE010253488.1:0-10734 GCA_031471655.1 Diodora aspera | reverse complement strand
CCCCCCCCCCCCCCCCCCCCCCGAGCCTGATTCCAGAAGTAAGCAGTAACGCTCCGTGGGGATGCTTTGAGACAAAAAGGAGCGTGTCGAAACCACTGCATTACTGATCTAAACAAAGAGTCGTTATTCTCAAAGTTTCTAAATAAATAAGAATGACCGTTAAAAATATAACCACAATATACTTCTTCATCCAGTGTTTTTATTGGTTTGGAAAATGCAAGTGATATACATTTAATATATCGAAATGTAACTAATTTAAACTGTATTTGTAGCCGTTTTAGCATGTATTATTTCTAGATAGGTTGGAGTAATTATTTAAAACGGTACCTCCAGCTTTGAAGTTTCTATAGTTTATGGTCTTATCAAGTCTAAATTCGGCCTTGACCATACTTTTAATTAAGTATTATCGCTCTCCTTTAGACACAAATACCTTGAAATTATATTGACATGACTGTAGTATTTGTTCAGAAAGACGTAGTTACCCTCTTGACACAGCAGAAATTGACAGGGCAAGTTGAATTCTGGGAGTTGCAGGACATGATGGGCAAGTATCCGTCTCTGTGGATACCGGCGGCGGTGATGACTAGTGCTACAACCTGTAAAAGAAAAGAGAGGAGTTTCAGTGAGAAATAGAGACAGGCAGAGACCCAAACAGACATGCCGAGGGTTGATCCAAAGTGTGCTTTGTGCTATTTCAACTGAGACGAAGGTTACTGAAAGAGCTATATACAGGGCAATAGTAAATAATCAGAAACGTTTCAGTGAGAGAGAAAGAGAGAGTGCATTCAGTCGTAGTTCAACTATGATGAAGGTTACTGAAAAAGACACATAATAGAAAAAGGTTTCAGTGTGTGTGTGTGTGTGTGTGTGTACACGTGTGTGTGTGCGCGCGTTTGTGCGTGCGAACGTATGTGTGTGTGGGGGAGGGAGTGAGTGAGAGAAATTCTGTTTCTTGGATCAGTAAAAGAACGAATAACATTTATTCTTACCAATATATTAAGTAGACAGCTTATTCTGAAGAAACTTATTGGTAAGAGTGGGAGTGCACTGAGCATCCAACGAAAAGGAAGCCATCATATATACAGCAGAAGTTCCTCCACAGTGACTTGTATCTCACCAACATAACACAATTGTACCGTATTCTACTGATTCGTCACATTGGACAAGTCTACATCAACAAAACAGTATACTGAAGAAACACGCCTGGCTTGCTAGTGTTTGAAACCTCGTAGTCTCGAAGACAATATATGTCGACGAATAAACAGACAGACAGTTTATTCAGTATTGAAGGCCACATGACCAAAATAACATTTCACAAACTCATTTTATTCAGTGCACAGTAAAAGTTAAATTGGTAAGTGTCTCTTTAGAAAAATAGATAAATTCATGATCACCTCAGTATCACATGATGACAAAAGCTGTGTGAATTTTAACATTGACGGATTTCTGCAAACGTACATTTTTCCTACTTTAGCAAGGACAGACTAACAAGAAATGATATTTTTCTTCTACTTGACCTAATTACATTTTCGACAAACTAACAGCCTAGGATCAACAGTAACATTGTATCTACACTGATTTACGTTTAGTTTATGAGACGAACATCTGAACTTACAAAAGTACTAAGTATTCATTTTACGGTAAGTCTTCAAGAAAATAAACAACTTATTTAAAAGTCTTAATACTGAGAAGATGATGAAGGAAACTCTTTCAATATGAATTTTGAGAAAATTAGTGTATTTACACGCAACTGCCAAAGGCACATTTTCTCCAATTTAAACATGCATATGGATAAACATTCCAATACTTTTCAAGCCTAATTGCAGTTTCTACTTATAGGCCAACTCCTGACGTTACACGAGTAAGGGAGACAACTAGGGGTCAACCACACATCGGGGAACAGAACCATTGAGAACAATACGTTCTGATTGACTCTTCGAAACCATCAGCGCGACTTTTGTTCCCCTTTGTGGCTTGAGGGGGGAAAGCTCGCGTGAAGTGAAAGGACTTGTTATACTCATTCAAACCTCCAAATTAACGAAGCTCTCCGATTTCTAAAGCCATCTGGATTAACTGACGATTTTACAGAATTTTGAAGCAATTTTGTCGATAACAATTTTGCTCATCCAATTTGGAAATTCTTCAGATTCGAATCGCATAAATATGGTTGTAAAGAATGTATTTCAAATGTTGATTTTGCAGAAATAAAATTGTACCTGAAATTAAATTGATGTTATGAAAATCCTTTAACAGAGAACTCCGATTGTGCTGAAATGTAATCATTGTAAATGCTTGTGCTACTTTGTGTTAAAATGTGTATGTGCCATATATCACGGCCATGCATATTCAATGAGGTCACGGCGCAGGGCTTGGCTCAACATTTAAATACCAGTGTACTTACATCAGCCATCTTCGCTGCATTCGCTGTATATCTTTGCTTATTGTAAAATAACTGTTTCAAACTTTCGACCGTCGAATCTTTCGCAATGTTTTCTTAGCTTTGACATACCATCGATTAAAACCAGATAATAGGTCAGAAGATGATGTAAACGTGTCACTACTGGTATAACCTCGAAGACCCAAATACTTCAAATAGCAAGAATATTCAATATCTATCAAACCTGAGAGCAAAACGTCAATATTTATAAGGACCAAATGAATGTAAATATGTTTAAGAATCTTGCAGTCTAAGCTGCGAAGAAAAATGTTTGTCATTGATCCCAAATATATCTAGGGCTTACTCTCTTAAAAGTAATGTCATTTCCTGTCATTATACAAAAAATCGTTGACCTAACGGACTCCTGTCAGGAAAGAGCATGCATAATTGAGTTTTCGCTCATGAAGAATGAATGTTTGTAGCTGTCGAGACCCTCTTTTACCGAGGTAAACTTTCGTGACAGGATTTAAGATCACGGAAAGCAAAAGACCAATTACCAATCGCAATTAATCAGTTATAAGGCTGTTTTAATTGTTTTTAATGTTCATCGTCGAACTAAGGACTGTCTGACATATATATAAGTTGAGCTTGCGCAAAAGTCGAAATAATTATTATGCGGTATGCGAAACAACATGCTCAGGCCACTTCATAGGCGGATCCAGGATTTTGAAAAGGGGGGATGCATGATGATGAAAATATTCCCTAGTTAATTAAGTTTTACATATAAATTTAGCTGAAAAAGGGGGTGCGCACCCCCTGCATCCCCATTGGGTCCGCCAATGGACTTCACTTAATTTTGATAGGGTGGGAAGGTGCACGCTCGTGTAATTCATGAGACCCGTGATTAAACGCTCTGTTGTACTGTGGTTCATCTACCACATGCATTATAAGCACGTACACTGAAGGAAGAGATTAATGATGCATGAGAGAGAACACAAGGTATACAATCCTTTTATAACCTGCCATTCCTCCCTCAGCAGTTGGGTGTGTTCAGTAAGGTCACAGCGCAGGTCATGACTCATGACCAGTACAGATTCAATACTATTACTAAAACCCAATTATGTTGGTTTTTACCCGGAGATGATCGAGCATGTCACTAATGTCAGGAACTGATTGTATTGTCTACGGTCAGACAGTGCATCTAAACACGTTTTATTTACGTCTTAGTGTACTATTTAAACATAAACCAAACTACGTCACTAGTTCCGCTGTCATAAGGTTCTGCATATGGTATCTCCATGGTTACACAGACCGCGTCTACATCTTTAAATATTAGTACAGTGTGCCAAGAGTGTTTATCTGACTTTCATCAAGGTGATCCTGGTGATTGGTAAAGACTTTTACACTAAACGATATAGTAGTATAAGAAAGTGTCCATCTGGGCTTTAAAGACTTTGTGGAGATTGATCCAAGTGGTGGTCGTTCTGAACCGGTGATTTATACTTCTCAAAAGAAGTTTAGGGTCAAACATGGGCCTGTATGCATGAGCTGGTAGAATAGGCGCTAGTGCATCCCGTAGACCTCAACCATAAATTACTTCCGACGTTACCACTTACTTCCGCGCTACGGGCTTACTACCAGCTCATGCATACGGGCAAATCCACATGATAACATGTTGGAACACATGCCACATGCCAATGGGTGTGTGTTTAAAGCAGGGTTGTCAAACTCACATCGCACCTAGAGCCGCATAAGATAATTTGAGTATGCCGGCGGGCCACATTAACAAATCTAAGAAACCTACATTGTAATCTTATTAATTAATTAATTCAATTAATATTTATTACACGTACGCTACAGTACTACACCATACTTAACCTAACTTTAGCCACATTCATGAATGCAAAGTTTCTTTATGTTAACACGCCATGTATAAATCGAAAGCTTATTTTCAGAGCTTTCAAATACTCTATCATACACTTTCACCAATCAGGGGCAGGCATGCAGAGGAACCACTTAACTCGCTTGTCTCACAGCTGCATTCATGTTTCCTTTGTGCTTTTGAAATCGATTAGAAGGTGATAGGTGATATACTATTTCCAAGAGTGAAAAACATTCTGAATAGAAAAAAGCATGCTTTTTTCTGTGAACGACGCACGTTTATCCAGTTTTAATTATAAAACTGCAATTTTGGCATTAAATGACCAAATTACAGTATGCTTTGTGCGGGCCGCAGGTGTGCTTGCAAAGGGCCGCATGTGGCCCGCGGGCCGCTTGTTTGACATGCCTGGTTTAAAGTGACAATCATAAACAACACGTGCAAAATACTGTATGTGCCGATATATCACGAATTCAAGATTTTAAGGATCTTTTCACCTGATGCGAATTTTCCTAAAATTTAATAACCTTCAACATTAAACTTTCACTTCACTTTTAAGGTAATTTGTAAATGTTCAGTAGTGCCAATATTGTCTGAAAACACCCTTTCCAAAAATATGTTCATATGGCTAGTTTCAAACAGAAAAATCCATTAAATCAGTTTATGCTTAAATCAGATTTGACCCTTAAAGTCTTTTGAGTAGTATATAAATGTCATCATCTGTCTGAAGATATGGTTATGGGTTATACTTCAGTACAACACGACACCAGAGGAGGATTCAAGTTAGGAAACGTTCAGAACTGATGATTTATAAATGTCATTTTCTCCCTGAAGAAATGCTCGTATTGTCCAGAGAAGGTTAACACTACAACACAGCAGTGAAATATTCAGCGACAGTTTGGTAAGTGATCAAATACAATATCATTTGTTTTATTTGGGATTACATTTCCTTGAAAAGTAACTATTGTGCTACTGTTTGCGACTGAGTCCCGTCCGGGATTTGAACCCGCACCCTCGGGGTCAGGCATCGACAGCACTAAAAATCAGTAATGTGTAGTCTCAAATAAAAAAAAATAATATCACTACAACATATCGTTTAAAAGGCCTTCTGGAAGATGATTCAAGTCAGGAAACATACAGAACTGGTATCTAATATAATTTTCTCCTTGCAGAAATACAGATACTTTTCATACATCAGTCTAACACGAGTAAATGGCGTTAAAAACTTTCTAGGGCAATGCTACAGACAAGGTGGGTATTTACTTAAAAATACTCCAAAAATATCTGCATTAGTCAATTTATTTTACGCTTTTTGCGTACAATACTCAATTTAAAAACTAAAAAACCCAAATGTTTTACTGGTCTCCGCGTACATTGACATACTGCAATCTTTTAACGATTGTGTTTGTTAGATAAATGAGAATAAATAAACTAGACCTACTTCACTTAAAATGCCGCGACCTATTTTAAATTCAGAAAAATACATCTGTAAGTGATCTGCTGAACATATCACTAGTATAACCTGTCATTATTACACTATCACTAGTATTACTTGTCACTATTGCAATATCACTAGTATTACTTGTCACTATTGCAATATCACCAGTATTACTTGTCACTATTGCAATATCATTAGTATATATAACCTGTCATTATTACAATATCACTAGTATTACTTGTCACTATTGCAATATCACTAGTATTACTTGTCACTATTGCAATATCACTAGTATATATAACCTGTCATTATTACAATATCACTAGTAGTACTTGTCACTATTACAATATCACTAGTATAACCTGTCATTGTTACAATATCACTAGTATAACTTGTCACTATTACAATATCACTAGTAGTACTTGTCACTATTGCAATATCACTAGAATAACCTGTCATTATTACAATATCACTAGTATTACTTGTCACTATTACAATATCACTAGTATTACTTGTCATTATTACAATATCACTAGTATTACGTGTCACTATTACAATATCACTAGGTTTACTTGTCATTATTACAATATCACTAGTATTACTTATCATTTTTACAATATCGCTAGTATTACTTGTCACTATCACAATATCGCTAGTATTACTTGTCATTATTACAATATCACCAGTATTACTTGTCATTTTTACAATATCACTTGTATTTCTTGTCACTATTACAATGTCGCTATTATAACTTGTCACAATTAAAATATCACCAGTATTACTTGTCACTATTACAATATCACCAGTATTACTTGTCACTGTTACAATATCACTAGTATTACTTGTCACTATTGCACTGTCACTAGTATTACTTGTCACTATTACAATATCACTAGTATTACTTGTCACTATTACAATATCACAAGTATTACATGTCGTTTCAAATGCATTAATACACATATTTCCACCAGTCCAGAGGTTTGTTTTAATTTGCTTATAAAAGACCCCTTTAGTTGGCCCTTTAAACCTATTTTGCTATGTTAACATCAAATAAACCCCAACAATATTTGAAAAACGTGTGAAATGGGCTGAGATTGCACGATTTTGCGTCTTGATTTTTTCAACCTTCCATGTTTCCTTGTACCTTGTACCCCCCCCCCCCCCTTTTTTTAAATATATCATGGATCCGGCCCTGAAGATTATTTTTTAGACCCGGAATGACTCAATTGATATTACAAATAACCAACAAGCTTACATCTTGGAGAGTAAATACCCGGTATATTAAAACAAAGTATCTGGGGCACTGTTCTTTAGGGAATGAGTCAAGTTAAGAGGCTTTTAGAACTGGTTCCTTATAAATGTCATCACCTACCTGCAAATATCTAGAAATTCTTATAAAGACGCTTATATTGAAATACAACAAGTCAAGAGAACATGGAACTGACATTCGAGTTGATGACTCAAGTTAGGACACCTTCAGAACTGGCAACCTATAACAAACATTATCTGCCATTAAGTCACTTTCTCGAAGATTATCAGAGACGTTAAGACATGGCGACCTATAAATGTCCATAACTGCCTGATGAAATGCAAATGTTCTGTACACACCCTAGTATAGCACCCACAGCACAGAGTTTGTGACTTTCTGGAAGATGGTCCAAACGATAATCAGATACATTTAGAACGGGTGACCTATAAACGTCAATATCTTCCTGAAGAGGTAATGAACCAAAAACAATGGATCATATCCAGCCTAAAGCTTTTTCATAAAGAGATAGAAATCATGAAAGACTGTCTTTATGTATAAAAAAGAACAATGATTTGTTATCTCTCCATGAAACTAAAACAGATACTTATGACTTAATCCGTGTTTCTTTATAAAATGAACAGCCAGGATTAAAATGAAATCAGCATTCAGCACACATCGCTTAAAACCTGTTTAAAGACAGATTAAATAAATAGATCCACTCAATCAATAACATTCCTTCTTTTCTTCTACGCGTTTTGACTTGTTTTCTTTGTACCCGATCGTGCTTGATTACTATTCTTCACAGCAGGAACCGTCTCCAGTGTTGCAGAAAAAAAACAAGAATACGATGAACAAGGGCTTTACAGAATATTGTGCCGTAAAATTTCTCAGAGGTTCCCAATACCGAGAAATCAATCAAGACCTGACACACGTGTTTGTTTAAAACAGAACAGAGATGCGGTTAATAAGGAAGTCTATGACAGAAGCGGAAACGTCCCTGGTTACTGCATGGCAACTAATGCAAATCCACTCTTCATTTCCATAACGTTATAAAACCAGGAATCTTGCGTCACTCTCAAGAAAAGTTACATGCTGCCAAAATGACTGGACGTTACAAAGAAAACACCATAACCAGGCTGCATCATATCTTGTTCATTGAAATTATAGATGCTTCACTTCACAACCTTATAACACCGACATTGATGAGTGAAATAAATATGATAAATATTAAATACGTCTGAACATCAGAAGTAAATGCATCATGAATTTGTTAAAAATGATATCTACAAGGATTAGGCACTGAATGAAAAATATATAAGGATTAGGCATTCAATGAAATTGATGAATAGCATAGATGTTATAAAACAACGAACATTGGCATTGTCTGAACGCTACATCGAAATCAGAAGAAAGCGAGGGCAAGAATCCCTCGCCAGACTCACCAGAGATAGTCTTGAGAAGATTATGGGCACCATTCTATGACTAGTCAGCTCGTCATCTTCGCTCTTCCAACACACTCAACATCGTGGTTTAATCTGGCCAAGCAAAGCCGTTTTAGATTGTACAGAAGCATTATTGGCTACTGGCATAGGTCATGCCTGCTTGGGCCAAGACCTCACATGTCAGTCTAATTGATCGGCCACATACGGTCTGTATAAATTCATAGTCACAACTCGAGTGTCGTAAATTAGATAACACTGTCCGCATTTGCTTTTTGCAGGGATCAAGGACCAAATGTCGATAAATCGAATGTTCCGTAAAATTGCATAGGCCCTCACTGTAGCAGATTGAGATACGGGCTTACTTCATTTCCGACTTGGGCTGCTTAGCGATGCCAATGTGCTTAGCGTCTGAAACCCTATGATGGTGTCGGGATAATGACATTAGACTCCGTAGTCCAGGCTCGTTAGCTGAAATTTATAGCTGCCGACTTGAGTTGTTTGTTCGAGATTTTTAATCAAGATTCTCGTCTTTACTTCAACGGTTGGAGTAAATTATTACAGAGGAATGAGGCCGGATGATGGACGAGACGTAGCCTACTTTGAAATGATTCTGTCTGGTTGACGCTGCCTGTCTGTATATATGTTTGTGTGCGTGCGTGCGTATGCATGTGTGTGTGCGTATATGTATGTGTCTGTCTGACTCTCTGTATGTATGTATGTATATGCGTGTCTATGTGTGTTCGTGTATACATGTGTATGTATGCATGCATGTATGCATGCATGTGTCTATGTGTGTTCGTATGTGCATGCATGCATGTATGTATGTATGCATGGATGCATGTAAGTATGTATGTATGTGTGTATGTATGTATGAACACAAAACCACCAAGCGCACGTAAAGAGTCGTCAACTGTTTTAATATGCACATTGAGATAAACCACAAATATTTAACCTGTCATCTTCTCTTTAATACTTGAGTGATACACCAAACACTTTGGGAATATGACCTTCAGCTGAATTCTTGCTGGAAGCTATATATAAAGCTTAAATGCATTGAAAACTCCGTGCACCCTTCAGTGTGAATGAGCGAAAAGTTCAAGATATTTATACGGTATTTAAAATAAGCGAAATACATGGAGGACATTAAAACCAATATACATTTACTGTATATATTTGCATCGTATATTAACAAATAAACCCTGACAAAAATCGTAAATAGTGTAACATTTACTTCATACGGCCTGTGATTCATCCTCGAAAGCCAGGGCACATTGACGCCGTCAACGCCCATCATATACCCTGGAATCACTCCTATTCACCATAGTCGTTTTGTGTGTATGGAAAGTACAAATCTGCTTAATATAGACCACCAATGAAATGTCGCATAATTTAATTTAAACCCATAATGTTTTCATGAAGGCTAAAGGTCAGCATATTTAAAGACTCCTTTAGGCCCTCTGTAATGTCTTTACTTCCCCGAGTGTTGGGAGAGACGCACCACATGATTGGACGCAAGCTTTCGCTATGCATGGAAGCTTCACTGATTGGTCACAACGCCCACCTGGAGACGATCGTCGTAAAAAGGAGTGATTTCAGGGTATATTACGGACGTTGGCAGAGTTATTGTACCCTGGATTTCGAGGATGCCTGTGGTTATGACCCGGATGAACGGTCTAGACTCCAAACCTGAGCCTGTACATTTTTATCAAACTCAAAGATGCTCCTTTTTGTTCGGTTTGATTATTTATTGTCATCCCTATAGAGAAAGCTCTATATTGTTATGTTAACAGTTTTATGGTAATAATATGACAGCATGCCAAGTTGGATTATCGCCCTTAGTTACGTTGGTGGGGACGCCACTAGTGAATTCCACTGAATATCTGATGTCCAAAGTACACATGATTATTCTAACAGTGGTTTAGTCTTTCAGTACAGTCTGACTCACTTTACATCTGTGGCGTTTGCAAAGTGTAACGTGTATTTCTATATATCATCTCCTTCGTGCCCGAGGCACGTATTTTATGTTGTCATGTCATCGTATTCAAATAAGCATTGAGTCAGTTTTTACTTTAATCATCTTTGACGCTGGTTCCTGTTCTTTTCTGATTGGTTTTTCTATCATATGTGAAATATGCAGGAGGTGACAAGTTACTGACAACCTTCATTGGCAAGAGTATATTAGGGCAACAATAATACATGTAATTAGCATGGGATTAGTTTTGAGTGAAACACTGTAACATAAAGAATACCATAATTACCTACCTTCAAATCGATTCTATACTGACGTCCAAAAGAAAGTATACCAAATGATTTCAATTATTTTCCCTTACGTCTTTATGCCATAGTTGA
>JAUELE010253477.1:0-10734 GCA_031471655.1 Diodora aspera | reverse complement strand
CCCCCCGTCGGGGAGCTTAAGCCATCAGCCTACTTCCACCCCCGTTGGGGGGGGGGGGGTAGAAATTCGCAGTGGAATATATCGGAGAAAATGTCCATATTTTATTGTATTATTTGAACAGTTGTGTATTTGTCGGGGATTTCAGAACCTTTAATTTGTTCTTGTCAGTGACCCCAGCCCCCACGTCGGGGAATTTCTTGCGCCACCCTTGCGGGGACGGGGTTGTAGGGAATTATATTATAAATGACTATCGCCTTGTCTTAATTGTTCTACTGGAATTCCAATGATACTATTGGGACAAATAACTCGCTCTCTGCAACACGTAGCTTGTGCTATTAACTTTGCAAGCAAGCATTTAAGTATCGACATCACTATAATGATGAAAGATATTTCTCTTCCAGGCAATTACGTTTCCAATATTTTTAAAAGAAACCTAACATGCCATTATAGACAGGTATGTGTTTCTGGTTGAGAACCTTTGATACAAAATTTAAAACTCTGAAAACCTCCTAAATCTGAAATTTTTTCTAATGCTGACACGACGCATCACAAATGGACATTTCCACAAATACAAACCTGTACGTATTATGTCAGCGGCAATAAGCACAATAAGGCAATAAGCTTATTTCCTAGGCAATCAGTAAATGACTAGGCAATAAGCCCGATGTCCAAACAGCATACAGCAATAGACCTGTTACAAAGGATTTCAGCTTAGGCCTAAAAAAAAAAGTCTTTTGTTTCTGGTCTCCGCGCTAGTCACTCTCAACAGACAGAACATTCGATACTGTCAAGAGGACAACACAACACAAATTGTAATATTATACTCATGCTAATTACTATTGTCATTCCAATATATAAAATAGGACAGAAGTATTTGGAGACTCGGTGATACAGACAACATCAACATGCACCAGACGATTTACTAAATCAAAGACGAACACGTCTAATTAACTACAGTCTACAGGATCAAAGATCCACGAAATGTCACCATGCCACAAATATGTCATAAAACTGTTAACGTGATAATATATCCATATTAGGGGGTGCCAATAAGAATGGACATGTGTATTAACACGTACAGTGACGTGCCATAATTATGTGGTGAAATACAACCGAAGAAAATCTCCAGAGGATATATCCAACATTGTGAATGATTCTTAACTCTACTATCTAAAGTGATTCAAAGACATCTTCTTCTGTTGTATTTCACCACACGAGATAACACCCTGTCCCCACGCTCAGTCAAACTTCTCGGCCTACCCAGTCTTCTGTCATTTTTTCCACATCTGCACAAATAATTCCTCTTCAAAAACCCGAAATTGTGCTCTGGTCCCTCTGAATAGCTTCAGCAATATCTGCCTGCTTAAATCCAGCTTTATGCATTTCTAGAATATTTTGTTAAACCTCATCTGACAAACTTTGTCGCCTCCTACCCATCTTGAAACACTGCGGCAGCGGGATGTTTACAAAGAGCAGACGACGAAATGTTTTCTCCCCTTATGACAAGTGTTACGTCAGCTTTATCCCTGTAAATTTTCATTTAATTACATTGCCTACTAATGACGCAACGCTACATTTTTTGTGCCGCTGCACTTCCACAACGTCACAACATTCGCCATTTTATGACATAATTATGGCACATCACTGTATATGTACCGGATCGGATCCGGGGGTGATGGTGTGCGGAGGGGGTACGATACCGACAAATAAACCCTAAAACAGTGGCGTACCTAACTTTCTGCAATTAAGCGAACGCGTCTACATCATTTTCAGAAAAGAAACAAAAAAAGAAGAAAATAATGTGAGTGAGTGATTTAGAGTTTTAAGTAGTTTTCGGCAATCTTTCAGCCACATCACCATGGTCTCACCAACACCATGTTGGTGTCAGGACTGTCTCTCTGTGCTGAAAGAGAGGTCCCGGGCGGGACTCGACACATAACCGACAAGGCTGGCAGATTGCTTGGCCGACGCGCTAACAACTGCGCTATCCCGTGCCATTGAAAGGAATGTAACACGTAGATAAGGGGATTTCAAAACAATAGTAAGGGATATCTGAATGTAAAGGAAAATGACAAAACAATGATTTTGTTTTCGATACAATCCCCGACTGCAATGAAGATAACTTCAAATGCTCTACAACAAACACCAACACGCAGCCAATTGTGCGCACGTGCCGCCGGGATGCACATTCGAATTTGACACTTTAGAGAAAGGTCATCTACTCCGTGGTGATCGAGATTTCTTTCACTCTGAAAGCTTCTGACTGTAATTCTTTGTTGATTTTGTTTATCTCAGATATCCTTTGAATGTTTTTTTCGCAATGCAACGTCTCCAACGTGCTGAACGTCTACAAGCAATTGGCAGCCGTCAGTCTGAGGTTGCCAATTTATTCAACGTTTCTCAACCTGTGATTCGCAGATTATGGAACAGGTATCATCAAGCTCATAATGGTGATGATCGACGCCGTGCAGGGCATCCACGCTCAACAAGAAGAGCCCATTACAGGTTGATTCATACCAAGGCTCTGTGAAATCGCACTCAAACAGCAAATCAGATTGCTGCAAACCTACACCAGGCTACTTGTGTCCGCGTGACAGGTCAGACGATTAGAATCGTCTACACGATGCTCATGTTCATGCTAGGCGGCTTCGTATAGTGCCGCCATTGACCAACTGCCACTTTGCCAATGGATGCGAATGATGTATACAACACAGGAACTGGGAAAATCGTCGATGGTCACGTGCAATGTTCTCAGATGAGTCCCGGTACACTTTAGACTCCTTTGACAAACGCCATGCCAATGTTAACCTGAGACAGCGTGACAGATTGCTGGTGGGTCTGTTATAGTGAGATGGGATCACTATGACTAACCAAACCCAACTCCATATCGTGCAAGGAATAGTCACTGGCCAGTACTATCAGGACAACATACTGACACCCTTTGTTGTCCCGTTTGCATGAAGTGAGGGGCGCCGTTTTGTCTTTCAGGACGAAAACGCCCGTGCTCACCATGCAAGAATAGTCATTAACCACCTTCAACGGCACAATATCCATAGGATGCTCTTTGCCAGCAATGAGCCCTGACCTGTTCCCCATTGAACATGTCTGGGACATCTCGGTCCGACGTTTGCGTCAACGTGCCACCAGCCACGCTGGATGAACTTGGCGTTGGTGGAAGAATGGGACAGAATGCATCAAATTACTATAGGTGCAATCATACGCACAATGGCTCAACGAATCAATGAGTGTTTGACCAATAACGGGGGTATTACGCACTATTTTAATTTGCGTTTCTTTTTTCATTTCTTCTTTCACGGACCATGACAGCATGAGAAACTGTTTAGGTAATGAAATACTGGGTGAATTGTTTACTCGGTTCCTTTTTTGTAAAGATACAATTAGTTTGGGACGAATTATTGATGAGTAGATATTTTTAAATTAAAGCGATGAATACTGTTCTGTAATATTTTGACAGCTTTAGAGCTTACATAGCTTACTCAGCTTAACTATTGAAGGGTCACTCATTGGGAATAGGCATAAGATAGTACTTTTGAAGCTATGCTTTTCGCAACAGTGAGGTTAAATATCCACACTATTTGATGATACACGATAGTTGATTATTGACGTTGTATGTCCTTCAAGACTGACTAGAAATGTGCAAGACGCCTAAACGTACCATGAGTATAAAAAACAACGAATGAAGTGACCTTCTTATTATGCAACTGTAAATTTCTACTGTTCATTTTACACTATAAATATTTATTACGCCCCTATAATAATATTGTCAAAAAGCGTGAAATGAGACTGCATCAGTTTGCATTTTGAGTTTTCACAATTTCCTATAGATAAGTTGATAAATAGACAACTCTGCCCAAGATAATTCTATCTTTCATGAGCTATGTACCCCACACCTCCCCTTCACACACATTCTGGATCCGTCCCTGAGTATATAAACGTGTTTCATATAAAGTTGTATATGATAAATGTTCGAGAGCCAGTAAACATAAACATGTTTTTCCTTTATCACTAGACCAATATAAACTGAGTATTTGAAACTCATCTAGTTTTGATTCATACCTTAAGCAAGAGCCTTTTTGTGTTTCATTTATATGAACAAAGCGGCGACTAAAACAGCAAACTCTTCTGGAACTTTTACTGACGGGAATTTAAGGATGACAATTTCCATCGTCCACCTCGTGTATTTTGAAGCTTGGGTCTGTTCAAGGAGTCCCATTCTTGGTTGTGAGTCAGGTTTCGAAATGTAGTGCAGAGAAAGGCCTCAAAAATCTGATTTTTGTCTTTGAATGCAGAAGTAGTTTATTTGCACCTGACTCCAGGAGAGAGTTGAACCAGTAAATTAAATTGCTCGTCAGGAAAAGGCGAATTTGGACTTTGCAGAAAGACTGATGGTCATTGACAGTTGAAGGCGCGGATAGTCCCTCTGCATATGGTTTCTGTAGACAAACAAATAGAATCGTTTCAGTAGATTTAGATTATCTAATCATGATGACGAAGATTTTTTGCCACCAGTTTTGTTGCCATCATATATACATACTTATTTTTGTACACAGAGCTGTCACCAGTACAAGGGTCTTCAGACAGTGGTTTGGAAACAGACCAATCGAGCCAGTCCACAAACAGTAGCTTGGAAAAAGTGAAAAGCAGCCAGGAGGACGACCTTTCCAGCTCCGTGTTCCAGTGGATGCTTATCAAACGAGTTGTGCTTGTTGTTTGCCTCCTCATGATGCTAGCCCTGGGGATAGTCCTCAACAGGATGTTATCACATCTCCAGCGGAAGAACTGCTTTCTGTGTCAAGGGAACATGAACATCACAGGTCTGTATGATAATCGAACCATGCTGGCCCAGGGTCAATCCGACTTCCTCAATGTGACGAGTGTTCCAGCTGACTTTTAGATTTTCTGGTCTTCATTTTAATTTAATCAGTCACTGAGTCTTGTTGTTAAATATTCACTATTTAAAACGAATCGGAATGAATGACTTGGAGTGTTGCGGCATTTCTGTATTTGTGTATGTTTGACATTTTGTAATTTAGAGACCCCGATTGGTATTTAGACTCAGATATTTTGGCCATTGTTTAGTTTTGCGACATTTAGACCCACTCGAGCCCACATGTTGTAATGCAGAGTTGTCTCCCCTATCACAGTGTGATGTCGGTGTTAACCGGTTAGGTAGGGCAGACTGGAGTGATCGTGGACGATCCAAGTTCAGCCAATCAGTGATGTACAAGTAGTCTGCATGTTTGTGTTTATATATATATATATATATATGTATATATATATATATGTGTGTGTGCGTGTGTGAGGGTGTGTGTGTGTGTGTGTGTGAACAATGCTGATGTCATGTAAAATGGTACACTAGTGTATGTTTTTACTGCATTATTCCGAGAATATGCCTTCTATATGAGGTTTGTGACGTCATTTGTATTGCGTAGTGTAACGGTTAATAGCCCATATGACCTTTGATGTTACCTCTCAGATAGAGTTGTGATTAGTTGTGAGTAAAAGTGAATGTACTGACATGGTTTGGTAGTCAGAGTGACTACTGTGGCTCATTGTATTTTAGCTCACCTGGTGTTATAATGTTTCAAGGTGAGGTTCCACTTGTAATGGACTGTGTTGTCTTGGAGCTTTGTCTTTGATCCCTGTTCTTATATTTATTTGCAATCACTTTTTATTTTCTTGAATAGTTGCCAGTATTTACATTTTTTAGTGAACTGGTACATTTACGTGGCCGACTGTGGTGGCGCTTTATGTTCCGTTGAGGACATTGGTCGTGGGTCGTGGGTCGGAGGTCGTGGGTAATAAAATGACATGTGGTGTTGCGTCATTTCTGTATGTGTGTATGTTTGATATTTTGTAACTTAGAAACCCCGATTGATATTTAGACTTAGATGTTTTTTCCATTGGT
Source organism: Diodora aspera (assembly GCA_031471655.1). Taxonomy (NCBI): domain Eukaryota; kingdom Metazoa; phylum Mollusca; class Gastropoda; order Lepetellida; family Fissurellidae; genus Diodora; species Diodora aspera. The sequence goes on along the minus strand of JAUELE010253477.1, from coordinate 4,805 downwards.
TACTTTTGCGGCATTTATACCCACTCGAGCCCACATGATGTAATGTAGAGTTGTCTCTCCTAACACAGTGTGATGTCGGTGTTAACCGGTTAGGTAGGGCAGACTGGACTGATCGTGGACTGATCCAAGTTCAGCCAATCAGTGATGTACACGTAGTTTGCATGTTTGTGTTTATATATATATATATGTGTGTGTGTGTGTGTGTGTGCATGTGAGGGTGTGTGGGTGTGTGTGTGTGTGTGTGGTTTCCTGTCTCGTTGATGCAGAGCACAGTGAGCGAGTGTTGCTTGGATTACTTTCTGTGTATTCGCTCTTATGGATGAGACGTAGTACTAACCGAAATTGGAAGTATGTGTACAATGGAAATGGAATTTATTTTGACTCAGGGTTAGTTCACAGACACTTGTGCATTTTTCACGTTTTATGTTGGGAATAGGACCTGACCTAAAGTGTTGTTTTAAACCTGTGTTTCCATTTTGTGTGGGCTATAACAGACATTGAGGTGTTTGGACTACGCGATGGCACTGAGCAAAAAGCGTCGAACTCGTGACCCGACGATGGTTAGGTCGCAGGTTCCACCCTAGCTAGCTGTGCGCCGTGTTGTACCATTGGACAAGGTACTTAACTCCACTTGTCCCAGTCGGCCTAGCTGAAAAAGGGTATTGGCGTTGCACAGCGGTGACAACCACACATAAGGGTGTAGAAATGAATGTCCTGTATATACATGGAAGAAAGTGTTATTAGTAGTAGTAGTAATAGTAATATGTATCGATACATCAACAGAACTTGCTCTTTGATATCCCTTGTTAGTCCCCTTTACGTAGCATCTCAAATATGATGCCGTAACATTGTCCGCTAGGAGTGTGAGGTTGCCTCCTTGTCCTTTTGTTTTATGACGATTCTCATTGTTATCATCATCATGCTTATTTTATGTGTCAGAACCGTTTAACCAGTAATATCTTCCATTATTTTAGCCTCGCGAGTGCGAAATATGCTAGTGATGTGTACACGAATACAAATTTGGGAGTTTGAGAGTTTGCGAGTATTGACTCGCGAGAGTTTGGGAGTTTGAGAGTTTGCGAGTATTGCCTCGAGAGTTTGGGAGTTTAGAGTTTCCGAGTTCAAACTCGGGGGTTTGAGAGTTTGCGAGTACCGACTCGGGAGTTCGAGAGTTTGCTAGTACCGACTGTGCGAGAGAGTTTGAGAGTGACTTGAAGTGAAAGTGACTTAGAGTTAAGGTTACTTAGAGTTTCAAGTTAAATAATCTGTTTCTCTTTTATACTTAGGACTTAGGTATTTGATAGGGAATAAGGAGTTGTATATTTTTGATCTGACGATTAGTGAGAGAGGGAGTATTTAATTAGGGGAGAGTGAATGCGATAATGAGGTGTAATCACTATGGTTATACATGTACATGTATAGTGACATGGTATCAGTGTTTTGATTATAATTGTACTATAGCTATTTGTGATATATAGTATCGAGCAAAACAATGAGAATGTTCAAAATTGAATAATTTAATAAATACTTAATAGATTTCAGTTCTGTTTGGAGACATTCTTTGATATTTGCACAGTTAATGTCACAAACACGTTTAATAGTCAGTAAGTCTGCCATGTCTCTCCAAGCACTAGTCAATACGTCGGGGCATGCTCTCCACCAAACTGTCTATGTATGTCTGAGGCAGGTCGGACCATGTTTGAAGGATCACTTGTCTCCATTCGGCAATGTCTTTTGGTTCCAACTTTTCAACTTTGTCCTTGATTATCTGCCACACATTTTCAATTGGGTTTAAGTCAAGTGAAGCAGCTGGGAATTTCATTACGGTCACGGGCTGCGATTCCATCCAGGTGGAGGTGTGCACAGACCTGTAGACAGGTGCGTTGTCCTGTTCAAGTGTAAAGGGGATTTCAGTTTCACCTATCGCTGAATCAAGTATGCCCTCTTGAATAATTTCACAATACTTTTGAGAATTCAGTCTCCCTGTAATTGTCAACAAGGCGTAACTCCCAACTTGCTGGTCCCTCCCCAAACCATGACACTCGGTGAAAATTTCGGGACCATTTTTCAGGCCTCTGTCACTTGAACCAACGTTTTTGTATGATCCTGTAGAACTGGAACTTAGACTCGTCTGTGAAAATAACGTTGGAAACATCTGTGCCTTGCATCTCATTACACCATTCCACTCTTTTCTCCCTGTGCGCTGCTGTCATGAGAGGAATTTTTTTCGCCACCTTCTTCCCATATCCTGATTGCTTTAAAGAACATCTGATAGTCCACTCGGATACATTGCATATGCCTTGACATGCAGTTTTAATTGCAAGTTGTTTGGCTGACCAGTTGGGATGTAATGACGCGAGACACGCGAACGTCCGTCTGTCATTGACGTCTAAACTTCGTCTCCTCCCCGATCCTGGCCTTCACTGAATGCCTTCCCTTGTACGCAGTCGCTTTAAACTTTTATACACTGAAGCCAGAGACATCCCGGTCAACTGAGCCAGTTTTCGTCCAGATCAAACATCTGCTTCATAAAGACACTGAAGTCGAATTCTTTTTAGCACTGACATATCGGCAATCACGAAAGAATTGTCGTCTGCTATGGCGTCATCACGTAACCAAGCTAGCTAGCATCAAGGGAGATAATGCCCACTGAAACCCTGAATTTCATATTCTGGAACTTAATTACATTCGGAGAGATCGATTCCAATTGTGAGATGCATAAAATGTGAAAATACATTTTCTCATTTTGTTTTGCTCGTTGCTATACCTATTGCCTTTTAGATGTACAGATAGTAGTTCTTTGAGATGGTTGCAATACCAAATAATTCATCACATTTTAACCACAAATGTGATGTTACACAAAGCAGGTTATCTTGACTTTAACCTTTGTTCGTTATGTTCTACCTATCCAGAAACAATTGTTCACCTCTTTTGTGAATGTGGGCATGTTACTGGAAAATGGTAGGAGTTGACCAGGTGGCTAATGGATTACTGTCACGATGACATATCCTTTACTAATGTTAAAATCATATTTGGTTTTGAACATAAAACCAATGACGGTTTAAATGCCCTTTTATTAGTAGTAAAACAAGTCATATACAATCAGTCTAAAAACCACAAACATCCATGTTTCGAACATGTTAAGAGGGAAATCAAGAAATGCTACGAAGCTGTTAAAATAATAGCAGCAACAAACTCTAACTATAATTAATTTAGAACATTCTGGTCAACTCTGCACAATTTGTTGTATACAGGAGTATGAGTATGTTGTTATACGGTCTTCTGCTTGTGGATATATGTACCATGTTGAATGTCTGATCTTAGTTTATGCCTGTATTCTACACAATTGTTAAATCTCGAATGTAAACTTAAATACACCCGATAAAACGCTTATTTGCAACTGTAACTGAGTGTGCAAGCTACGACTAACACTCAGTACATGTAAAAACAATATTCTGTGTGAAAAGTTTCGTATACGTACAATATATTTGATTGTACCATCTTGATGTACGGAAAAAGATATACAATTTTTTAACATAACTATTAATACAATTTCATTTTGGACACAACCTAACTGTGAATACAATTTCATCTGGACTCAACATAACTGCTATTACTGTTTCATTTTTCACTAAACATAACTATCAATACAATTTCATTTTGGACTCAACATAACTGCTAATATAGTTTCATTTTCCTCTAAACATAACTATCACTACAATTAAATTTTGGACTCCACATAATTGCTAATATAGTTTCATTTTCCTCTAAACATAACTATCAATACGATTTCATTTTGGACTCAACACAACTGCTAATACAGTCCCATTTTCCACTAAACATAAATATCAATACAATTTCATTTTGGACTCAACACAACTGCTAATACAGTCCCATAAACATAACTATTAATACAGTTTCATTTTCCACTAAACGTAACTATCAATACAATTTCATTTTGGACTCAACACAACTGCTAATACAGTCTCATAAACATAACTATCAATACATTTTCATTTTCAACTAAACATAACTATCAATACAATTTCATTTTCCACTAAACATAACTATCAATACAATTTTATTTTGGACTCAACACAACTGCTAATACAGTCCCATAAACATAACTATCAATACAGTTTCATTTTCCACTAAACATAACTATCAATACAGTTTCATTTTTAACGCAACGTAACCGTTGGTACAATTTTATTTTGAAGTCAGCATGACTGTCAGTGCAACTTTATTTTACACTCAATATAACTATTATTACAATTGTATTTTCAACTCAACATAACTGTTAATACTACACTGCCAGGCAAAAGAAACGATACCAAGATTTTGAGAGACTACTGAATAAATTCACAATTCGTTGGATATGCAAGAGATTTTCCTTCAAGATTAGGAAGTTTTATCAACGATATGATGTCAATCAAATTACTAGCATCCTTTTGAAATCCGTTGAAATCCTAGCATCCTTTTGATCAGCTATGACATAAAAACTTAAATCATAATAAAGGAAAGGAAAATAACTGAAATCATTTGGTATCATTTCTTTTACCCGGCAGTATATTTCGAATTTTGACTCAACATGATTGTTAATACAACTTCATTTTGGAACTTAACTGTTGATGCAATTTCACTTTTGACTCAATATATAACTATTACAACTTCATTTTGGAACTTAACTGTTGATGCAATTTCACTTTTGACTCAATATATAACTATTACAACTTCATTTTGGAACTTAACTGTTGATGCAATTTCACTTTTGACTCAATATATAACTATTACAACTTCATTTT
>JAUELE010253466.1:0-10736 GCA_031471655.1 Diodora aspera | reverse complement strand
GCCAGATCAACCAAATCAATATCATATAACCTAGCTTAGTTGATAAAAAAAACGTCCTGAATTTTGCAATTTGGTCCAAAACCTTGATTATTAATGAGCCATGGATTTCGTTTTCTTCAATAATTTCACTTACAAATGATTTGATATCATGTCTCTGCACGAACAAATGTAATTGATATAAATTAATATACACTCGCAGCTTATATATTTATGAATCGAAGAAAGCAATCTTAGTTAAGATCAATCTTAGCTACTCGACGAACATTTAACTAAACGTGACAATTAAACATTTGTCCATATCTCTCAATGATGGTTAAAACTTGGTTTAAAAAGTCAATCCTAAGAGTTTACGATCAACTTAGCGCTAAGATTGCTTTTTGAAACAGGGCCTATGCAGGGGCGGATACAGTATTTTGGGTTGGTTCGGAGTAGGGACCGGGGCCCTCGAAGTTCTTCAATGTTGGGGTGGAGTCGTAACGAGGGTATAAATTACCGGTATCAGGGGGGGCGCACAGGGGACACGTGCCCCCCTTTAGCTCGCCCTGTAAATTTATTTTGCTATGGTAACAGCAAACCAACCCCCAAAATATTACGAAAACTCATAAAATATGCTTAAATTGCTCCATTTTACATGTTAATTTTTCAAAACTTTGGAAGGGAACATGCCCCCGGACACTCCTAGAAAATTATATCTTTCATCAGCTATTTCATCAACTATTTCATCAACATTATAACGAGGCCTTGGTTCTCCACTTCTCGCCAACAAATATAGCGGAGAGGTTGGATGTTACTGAAGAAGCAGTAAAATCTACCAAATCAACAGATGTATATTATAAGCTGTCAACCGATCTCGAGGGGTAAATGGTGTGATGTACCTTGTGTGAAAATAAATGCATCCCAAGCCGTCAGCGAGGGGTACATTTACTTTCACACAGGGTTGACAACGAAGTTACCTATCCTTCACCTCTTTTTTAATTTTAAATATTTTTTTTCCTCTACACTTCAACTTGATGGCCTTAGATTCGAATCCCGCCCAGGGCAGCTGATGGTCGGCTCAAGATTGCAAGTCCGTCCACCCTGGATATTGAAGCCTCCAATATCGTGGAAATATAGATGAAAGAATGCTGAAATCGGCGTAAAATTCAAAATCAATCACTCACTCTTCCTTTCTATGATTTGCGAGCGTTCAAGTTGACATGGCGAAAGGCAAGCAGACGACGCAAGTGAGTGTCCCTCGGAATCGTTTGTCATATTGGTCGCATGTATATTATCAGGGTTTCATATTTTGGATTCGATGTTCCCAATCGCTCACGGGGTATATGAAAATAATTTACCGCGAGCGGTCGGCACTGACGGGGTAAATAGAAAAGAACGTGGTGGGGATTGACCAATCAGATTTGAGCATTTATGTGAAATGTAAGATAAAATTAATATAAGTTGTCAACCGATCCAGAGGGGTAAATGGTGTGATGTACCCTGTGTGAAAATAAATGCACCTCGAGGCGTCAGGGGTACATTTACTTTCACACAGGGTACATCACACCATTTTACCCCGAGGGATCGGTTGACAACGAATTTATCTTACCTTCACATCATTTTTAATTTTAAATATTATTTTTTCCTCTACACTTCAACTTGATGCCCGTAGATTCGAATCTCGCCCAGGGCAGCTGGTCGTCGGGTCAAGATTGCACGTCCGTACACCCTGGATATTGGAGCCTCCAATATCATGAAAGTATAGCTGAAGGAATGCTGAAATCGGCGTATAATTAAAAAAACACTCACTCACTCTTCCTTTCTATGAGTTACGAGCGTTCAAGTTGACATGGCGAAAGGCAAGCAGACGACACAAGTGAGGGTCCCTCGGAATCGTTCGGAATATATCGTTTTGTCACATTGGTCCCACGTACATTATCAGGGTTTCATATTTAGATTCGATGTTCCGAATCGCTCACGGGGTATATGAACATAATTTACCGTGAGCGGTCGGCACTGACGGGGTAAACAGAAAAAGAACGGGGTGGGGGTTGATCAATCAGATTCGAGCATTTATGTGAGAGGTAAGATAAAGTGTTTTTTACTTTTACACGCATTACAATATTAATTTTCATTAAAACTCACCATAGTGAAAAACAAGAACAAACTTTCTGACCAATCTTGTGTAGTTTGTAGCATTCCACTTTATATCGATTGTTGTGAACGCTGTACATGTATATATCTTGAACAATCTGAGATGCACGCAACAAGTGATCATCGATGATCCTAATGAATCTGCAGGAATTCTGCATCAACTTTATAGACCTACTGATGCTCTGGACGCTCGTTCGTTGGATGGGTGACATTGGGATCGCATTGTTACTATTTCAAATTAAAGTTCACCACATTGTTTGCAGTGACAATAACAACTGATGATAATTAATATTTGTATGGCTTTTGAATAATATGGCCTTACTAAATTGCCGTACTTGTTAAACCCACGACAAACGTGCGAGCTTACAGATAGGTTTAAAACCGTTGTCATTAATTATGAGCAGCGGAACCAAAAAAAATCAACATAACTTTTACTTTGCAATTAAAATTTGTCAGTAATAAATTGAAGGCCAAAATAAACTTCCCTTTTGAAGTTGAAATCACAACTGAAAAACAGTTTCATATTAAATACATCCGAAAAACGTAATCCAAACCCATGAATACGATATGCAGAAAATGATATCCGTTAACAAAAGCACATGCAGATGCCTCATGGACAATCGCAACTACACGTGCAATAAGGTAAAAACAGTTCAGGCGGCATGCCAGACATCCACCATGATAATAACGCATCATAGATTATGCTACATACGGTAGCCAACCATGCCCGCATCCAAAGCATCTTCTTTATTCCAATGTTGCTTTAATGAACTTGATGCAACGTTACAGGCGGACAGGGCAGACATCAGACAGGCCACGAACAGGCGGAGCCAGGGTGATCACACTCCTGAAGATGGGTACTGACCAGGAGTGGCGACACGATTTGCCCGCGGAGGGAGGGACCGAGGTCGCCGATGGGGAAAGGAGGTTAAAGATGAACATTTGCTAAGCCGAATACACAGATTTTCAAATTGCGCAATAAAATACACAAATTGTCTCCGAAATTTCCCCACCATTATCCCACCCCCGGCTTATACGTCTATGTTTCATCGTACTGTTACAAAAAATTATTTTAACTGTGTGGATCTAGCCACCGATCAAGTAGCAGACGATATCCATGTAGCAGTCAATTTAAAAGCAAACAGCTGAAAGTGACACATAAACTGCACCAAAGTCTTCACTCAACATTGCAAGGATATACACGTTATCTCGGTTTGGATTCGCAAAATGTTGACAGAGAGGATCACAATACATCAACCAACATGAATAACTGTATACACTCCTTTGAGGAATTACAAAAGCCTCAAGTATATATCTAACATGTTCCAATTTCTGTAGGCATAGTGTATTCTTTCTTTTATTGGAGAATCGTGCTTCGCAAATATGTGACACCCCTTTCACATTTGTAGGTGTTTCATTTGAACAAGTACATTCCTGAGCCAAAAAAGGCGATTGCTGTCTCTCTGTGTTGGAAGAATATGAATGACGAAGAGCTTACGGCGAGTCTATATATCGTTGCACCAACACGTGATGGTAAGTGTCAAGGTTTGGGAGATATGAAACTGTCAATCGCCCTAAACATGAATGAAGAGACATTACAGGTTGGTCGATCGGTGGATTAACACTCTTCCAAACCGGTTTTCCTAGCTTCCCAGAATAGAACTGTGTAGGCTCTACAAACTCCTCACATTTGCCAAGGCAATCGCAATATCTGTGTTGACAGTAAAAAGAAACATGGCCGATCGTTAATTCGTCTAAAACATGGCGGAATCAGTACATGACCAGACGGGAGAGACAGAGGGTTCCGAGTCCCAAAGGCTCGAGTTTACCTGGTCAGACGAATTGTTTACTCCGGATACTTACCGTGATCAGGATCGTCTGCCATGTGTGGTCAGTATGTACGAGAACGTCACGGAAACACTGAGTCCAGGTTTAAAGTTGTACCAGAGACAGCCAATCATGCTGTATGCTAGAACAGTGAAGAAAGTTGCTAAAGCCAGAACTATTCATAAAGATAAAGATTCCCGTATGTACTTTGAAGTTGGACAAACGCTGTTACTGCCAGAAGACTACGACGGTTTGTATTCCGATTTTCGTTTGCGAAACCGGTTTCAGTGTAGTCATTAGAGAAACAGAGAATTGATGGGTACTGATGATATTCATGTCAAGTTTCAGTAACTGTTATCACTGTTACCTTTGTAAAACTTTTGTGACTGTTTAAACGATACATAACTCTCATATGGAAGTGATTAACGTACACGTGTTTCCTACTGTAAAAGTTTTATTTTCCGTTATTTTTAGGAGTTGATCACTCAAGTCAGCTATTTTGGATTAATTACATATTTAATTTAACATGTACACATTTGTTCATGATCCACACAGCAATGTTGCTTGTGTGAAAAAATACACACTCGCTTAAATATAGGACCCGACGCTTTGAATACTGTCTTTAAATAACTGTCTCTTTACCTCTCTTCAGTTGTGAGTAAAGGGATTTAAGGTGAATGATGAGTGCTTAAAGAGGGATTGAGTACAGTTATACGAATATACACAGTATATATACTTACATGTATGCACAGATTATTTCAGTGATGTATGCTTATATAAGTACAGTAAACGTAACAATGAATGAACGTTTGCATGGACTCACTATAAATCAACTATCTGTACTTACTGGTTTAATATGGCCATGAGTAAACTCATGGTGTCACTGGGGCTGGTGTCACCCGGTGCAGTAACTCATGGTGTCACTAGGGGTGGCGCCATTCGGTGCGGTAACTCATGGTGTCACTAGGGCTTGCGTCACCCGGTGCGGTAACTCATAGTGTCACTAGGACTGGTGTCACCTGATGCAACAATTCATGGTGTCACTGGGGCTTGAGTCACCCGGTGAATTTTAATAGCATATACATGTGCATCCTGAAATAACTTTTTTCACCTTCTCTACTCTAATTGACGCGAGGTCATATTTAAATAGTACGTCTTGTACTCGCTATTTGAGTGCCGTTGTGTGTAAACTCATAGGACACGTACATCTGTATGTCGAAAGAATGTTCAAATAACACCAGGGTCAATAAGAGTGTTAATTTCAAAGTCCTTGTAGGTCGCTCTGATTTAAATATTGATATTGATCCTCAGTCTTATACCTTTACAAGAGATAACAAGAGAGATTGTGAAATGTTGGGCGTTGGTTTTGGAAACGTCTATGCTATTTCTTTCCAGACCTCGTCCAACTTCGCTCGGCATTACTCGCATAATGATCACACAGACAAAACCGCTGTCAGGTCATTGAATAGATCATCGACATGAAGACCAAGTTTCTGATGATTATTTACAGGCAGTGGTAGTAGTTAAATGATCTCTTGGCCTTGAGTTATTTTATATGTGCTCTCAGTGATCAGCGAGTCTGCGTGTGACAGAAGTACATATGTATAGTTGTGAAGCGACCTGTACGAAAGCGCCCTAGGATAAGCCTTCCAAGTGTAAAATCGCTATCCAGATTTATGACATGTATTTCCACATTTATGAGTAACCCGGAAATGGAAGGGGTGAGATATCAGTGTTTGAATGACAATAAACATGACCCTATGTAGAGCACTCCCACCTAATAAATGTTTATTGAAAACCGTGTGGTTAAAGGTCTTGAAGGGACATGATCAGAGTTGCCTCTCCATTACCGAACAAAAACTAAAAAAAACCCCGTTCAAGTCGGTCTGACTATAACATCGATACATCAATTAAATAACGGCAAAATATGGAGATAATGGACGGTTAACTAAATTGTATTCGCCGAAAAGGTCACTTAATCGAACTCCAGAATTAATTCTATAAGTTTCCCATTTTGGTGACGTCGTCGTTTTATGGGTATTAGCTAAAACGGTGACAAGTCAAAACGATGACACGCCACACTTTGCGAAAATCTATGGACAATTCAGTGTAATGATCGATAGATATATACATCTTTTGTTGTCACCGTTGTGTCCAAAGAGTGTCAGTGTTTCCGCCAAATATATATCCCTGTTTCGTTTAATTGTGATCGTTTCGTCCAATCGCATGTCATCGTTATGCCGTATCACCAGTTTAGCCAGTTCCATATTTGCTTACATTCCTCCAAATGCAATGCGCAATCTATGTTTAGTGTTAGACGAAGACGGAAACTCCCTTTTCTTTATCGCCTCAATTATTGTGAAATCCTTGCGCAAAAAAAATAGAAAAAAATACAGCACGGTATTATTTTACTAGATGAACAGAAAGAACAGCTCTTAACATAGATTGGTGTACCTGCATCTCTGATCATGTTTCTTTAAGACAACGTCAGACTGGGCTAATTTTCATCTGTACTGAAGTCCAAAAGAAACGCTATCAAGACATTGATATCCGACCGAAGAAAGCAACGCTTGCGTAAGCTGAATAACTTCGTGCAAAGTATCCTAATGTCCAGGATATAACTTTGCCCCTAATAGTAAAGAGCCCAAAACTTACTTTGTTTTATGTTTGCTTGCAGGATGGTTCGAGATGGTTCCTCCAGACTTTGGTCGTGCCACGTGTTACAGAACAATAGGTGAACTTGCTGAAACAATGCCAAGGATGTTCTTTACGAGATCAAACATTAAAGCCATCAGAATTCAGAAAGAAGAAGATGATGAACAGAAGATCTTTGAGAGAAAAATTACTGCTGGATCCGTTCTGAAAGTCGAAAGTGTCTTTACCGCTACTTGGAAGTCTAGCGCCGTCACCGGGGTGTTCCGAAAGAGTAAGACGGAGTGGACGACGACAGAATTGAAATATCTGAAGTGTATAGACGTTGATCAAAAACAAATCCTCTTGCCGCTAACTCAAAAAGGGAAGTTTAATGCGCTGTACGAAAAGGGAAATATGAACAAGAATTCTGTGTACAGAATGAAAGATATATTATCAGATATGACGCTTCCTGTTAAAGTTCGATTACTGTTTGGAAAAGCGCCAGTAGTTCCGTGTATATTTACTGGCATGATGGTCATCAGAGAGGCAAACACGTCTGAAAACATAGTAGGAAGTACCGTGATGAATAAAAGAAACGTGCTTTTTGAAATTCCAATAGGTGCTTCTTGTACTATCCAAGAAACAACTGACATTGAACAATTTAAAGACCTTGACACTTTCAAGGACTCTCAGAAACTTTGTAAAAAGTACGCCATGTTGTATAGTCAGATGATAAAGCTAAGTCCAGAGCTTGACACGGACCGAAAGGTCATTCAACATATCCCGACAGTCACTGCTAGTTCAGGTGACCCCTTGACCCTTGACCTTATTGGGGACATCAGCTTGACTGATGACCCTCGAGATATGCTTATGGAATCCGATACCGACTCCACACAAAGCGAAGACCAAACTCCCTTACAAAGAGGCACCCTCATTGAGCTGAAAGAACTTCGGTCAAGGGATTCTACTACAAACGTTTAATCTCCTCGCAACATTTCCTCGTTTCGAGCATTCCTTTACGGAATTCGAAGCATTAGCTTGTATCCATGCATAGTGCTTCTGTCGGTGATATTGAAGCATGCAACTCTATATATGTTATGATCATATACTGAAAGAAGAAAAAAGGCCTCACGAAATAACCTTTATCATTAGGACCATAATTACACTTATAAATTAGACAGATTCACATATTAGTATAGAAAGTGTGACCACCTTTGGGCCCTGACAACCTGCTGGCATTGTTTGTACATGCTCCACCTTTGGCAAATTACAACATATGATCCCTTATTTGTTTAGATATATTTACAAATATACAGCTGCGTACCAAAAGTTTCTTCACTCTAATACTGGAAACATGTTCCATATTTAATGGCTCGTAAAACAAATGTTCTTTAGAATTCGGGTGAAAATAGGTCGATACCGAAAGGATTTTTTGCAAATGAGATGAAATTCTGCTTTGTGTTACTATTTTTGCTTTACATGTGACCTAAAATAATGAATATTCTTGCCTGGATAGGACACCGGCGCTTCTCTCATTGGACCTCCTTCGGACATCAAGATAAGCCACTTGAGTTTGTACCTATTCTCGGTGGTAGATTGTATTTCTTGTATTTAATGGGTTATATAATAACACATAAAAGTCTTTTTAAATAATTACGATCTAGTTTCTTGTGATTAATTGCCAAAAGAATCAAGGCCATGATCGCAGCAAAAGGTGGAGCTACCCATTATTGAATGTTTTTCAAGAATAAACTACTTTCAGACCATTTTCGACAAAGTGAAGACACGTTTGGTACGCAGCTGTAGTGTATGGTGCTTGATTACGAGGTTACATCCTGAAAGAAAGGTTTGTCTGTCTCAGCATATATATATATTTATTGAAAGAATACGTAGTTTCATGTATATTGGAATAATTTGATACCAAGAGTACAAAATCGACAAAATGTCTTTAGTGTATACCTTACTCTGTCGTTATGTAGAGTACGCGTCGGCATATATCACACAGACTGAACACAGAATGTTGAGACAGAAGTATCCCTTACTATCTCAATTTAATGTTCAATATGAAATTTAAATTCAATGTTAATTCACTGGAAATGCAGTCTGTTTGATGAAAGGTCTGTACGAAGACGTTGGCATTATATCTTCCGAATTCTTTGATGATTTGCTACGTTGAGTCCAACTCAACCTCAAGTTGTCTTGTAATTCTTCCATGTTCTATATGCATATTTATCCAGATTTGCTTGTATCATGTTTTGTGAGACCAAAGGTTATGAAAGTTAGCTTATGTTTAAAATGATGTATAATTATATTTCGGATATTATTTCTCATATCTCCCGTTTGTCTGTAGTGCCCTTCATTCATAAAACTGAAAATGTACTGATTGGATAGAGACGTACTTGTCAGCCAGATGTGCAATTAGATAAGTTTATGAACAATGTTCACGGATGGATGGATTTTGATAGCAGGTGTTATATCCCATGTCACAGATCAAATAAATGTTTACTTCTAAACGTTGATAAAAGAGGAAACACGGACACCTGACACAAAGGAAATAAATAAAGTTAAACTCAATGTAATATATAATTTACTCATTCATTAAGGCGCGTGTTTAATTATTGCTTTGTCACATTGTCCAATTCTTTGAGCTGTATTTAAAACGTTCTTTTTCATAAACACATTGCTGATATTACCGAGATACCACATGCTTGCCTTAAAGGTTCCACATTGATAAAAAGGAAAGGGACACGTACTACTTGAAGGTGACAACGGGCAGAAACTGTGCTTGTCGAGACGTTGTTTGAAAACACACGGAATCTTAAACTTGTATGCAAAACTGAAGAATGTATGATTGTATTTGTAATCAAAATTGACTTAGTGAATAAAAGATTGTTGTGAACACCGGTTATTGCACTGATAGTTCTTTTGTTTCTTTTCTGATTTTTATGATACTCGGCAAAGCTCATGTTCCTTACGAAACTCAAAGAGCGGAGCTTAAGTGTAGAATTCTTGACTTTTGTTATTTTGCTTTGGAAAATTGAGTGTTAAAACATTCTCCACATTGTAACGGATTATGTAATATTATGTTCTAAAAGTGTATTTAATTTTTGGTACATTGCATAAAGATGAGAGAACTGAAATGGATTTGATTATTTGGACCATAAAACATGTCACAATTAAGCCACAAATAAACATGAATCTAAAGTTCTGTGGTGTGAGATTCAGTAACCTGGTTTTGAAGACGCCATTAAAAGTGTTTCTCACAGAATTTGTAAAATTATTTCGTACACACCACGCTTTGTATTAGTTGTTCAGGGCTCTGCAGTATAGTCAAGAGATGTGCAGTGGTTTCATCATAAGATGTACTTCTAAATGACGAGATACCACAAAATAACAAATATAGCTGTTACTACTAATTCGTGTCTGCACAATAAAACATTTCTTTGTTTCAATCAAATGCGGACAGCAATGAATCATCTCATAATATAAATTACGATGTCTTGTATTTATTAGAATGCACTTTTAAAAAGCGCGCCCTCTCTTTCAGATAAATAGAAATATATATCTATATATCAAGTAGGCTACGAACTGTTGTTGAGTTTTATTGTCGTCACGTACATGTACTTCTTTATATATCATGTGAAGATAAAAATACCTGAATTTAAAACCAACACAAATTTGAATGTTATAGTGTGTAATACAAACTCAACGAAAGTAGAACTTCCATGAAATTGCAATGAATGCAGCCTAGTGCAATGGAAACTCTATTTATTATTTCACTGCCAGTAGTTACCTCCCTTTGAACGTGTAGGGCTCAGTCATATGGATAACTCTTGTCATGTCTCTAGCCTTTAATAAAACACACGCATAGAGACGGTAATTCTAGATGTCTGTGAAATTGGACAACAAACTATAAAGTCCAATTCGTAAGTTTATTTTGACTAGTCTAAGCATGGTGTTGATACCATTAATACATACTAACAAGAATTCACGTGCATAAGACATACATAATATAAGACAATAAGAAATGCCCTCTTAGAATCATATAAATATAATGTATTATCTCTCTATTAAAGGGACATAATCAAAGTTGTAGGTACGCCAATCGATGTTCAGAGCTTGTCTTTCTGTTGATAGAGTAATAT
>JAUELE010253455.1:0-10737 GCA_031471655.1 Diodora aspera | reverse complement strand
CACGTTTTCAACATGACTACCTGTCTATGATGATCACCTGCACAGCATGCAAGACAAGCAGCAAAATACATGTACACGATGTGCAAAGTCCCACATATTTGGCCAGTTCGTGATCTTTTTAGTGATACTGAAAGCTTAACTGGGTGCAGATTGAAAGTTGACAATTGAAAATTTAATCACTTTTTCCCATCATGCCACACGTATCTAACGCCCAACGTAACCAGGCAGTTGCTAGTTTTCACCTACGTGACTTTTACCGTGACAGCGGTTGCGTTCCGCCATGACTGTGTGCCTGCGTTCGTAAACAAAAGGAGCGTAAAGAGAAGTTTAAATTTTTTTCAAGACCAAGGCCTGCAAGAAAAACCTTAACTCGACCTACAAAATGTCTCAAACAGGTCGGGAAAGCGAGCGATGACAACCTCTGGTTAACATGATAGCAATAAACTATAAAACAATGTATACAAGATATAAATTGGTGATGCCAAGGAGGGCCAGGGAATCATGGGAAGTCGCTGAATGCCGAAGAGCTGATATAAATAAAAGTATCTAGTTACAGTTTAATTGCTGGTGTATTGCATCGGCATACACATTTTGGATTCACTTTGGATACTTTCCTTAAACGCAACATTATTAGATGAGACAACATTTTCATTTATAAAGTAACAATTAGTCTATAAAAATTATATTTTCTTGTATGTTCTTTGAAAATACCCACTTCAGTGTTGAATCGCCTTGGCTTGACCTGCTTAAACTCCATCTGAAGTTAAACTGACTACTGGGGCTCTATAAAAAATGCCAGTTACTGAGCAGAACAAAGAAATGTTGCTATGTAGCTACTAGTTGGATTGAGTCTTTTTTCTGACATTCTTATTTTTTGCTCAAACGACTTGTAAGTCTATATGAACTACGAGTCTAGGTTTGTATAGTGCTGTCAAGATCAATTTTCAAGGATGAGAAATCCTTTGTCCCACTGCTCCATCTTGGCCTTTCTGGTGGCTGGACAAGTTCAGTTTTTCACATACAATTGGAAAGTAAATAAAAATATGTAGCTGGACTGAAGTCAAGTTTTAAAGAGATCGTGAATAATTTCACTTTGGGGCATTCGGGGATGTAATGTAAACGTTAAATGTTATTCGAATGAACCTGTCAGTTGACTAGTTTATTAAATTTATTTTTTTTATCTCTGAAAATTATCACACACGTACTTGTTTTACTATTTGAATATACAATGATGAAAGTGTTATGCTGAGACATTTTTGACGTACGTAACTATTATTGTGTCACTTCTTGTGACTAATTGTTTCTTCTTTTTGTCTTTGTTTTTTCAAGTTTGAATATTGACCAGTTTCAATGGCATTCTCAGAGCTCCAGATAAGCTGCGCATTTGCGTACTCAATAAAAATGCAAACAAAAATGAAATGAAGCGTACAAAAGCCCAGTCAAATTTGCCAAAACCCAATATGTTTGAAAATCGTTGCATATTTTTCTCAATGCATCGACAGCGCAATGCATACAAACCGAAAGCAAATCTGTCTAGAAATAGTATACTGAACACATAGTTGCAACAATAACCTTAGCGTGAACTCTGCAGTACATACCCACCAGTAAGCACTGTTTGACATTCAGTATAGATCTTTCACTGTCGGTAGACATTCTATTCAAAGTTAGATACGTGGTCAAATTCAATGTTTTCTTTTGCTCTACATTGGTTTTGACAAAGCTAGTTTACTTTTGCAATAAAAATAGTCTGACAGACCAAATGCAGTGGAATCAGTGGGAGTAAATACCCAATAGACAAAAACCAGTGGAGTAAAAAATACCTGATTACCCACTTAAAGATTCAAATATCCAATAGCTCTGAATATGTCGAGTAAAACCCCCAATAGCTCAAACATTATTTGGAGCTCTGCATTCTAAATGAATGACATAAACGATATAGTCGTTCTATTTTGCTTCATTGTACAACGTGTTTGATCACTGAACGATTGTTATATCTGGACAATTAGAATTCTGCTGCAAACAACCAACCTTTTACTTTTAACTTGAACGAGTGGAGAAGAAAATAAATAAAGCCCCGAGTTTCATCAATTCACCATACGTAAAAGCGGTCACTCTGTGACAGTGGTCAGTTTGCAGTCTCTGAGGACATTGAAGAAACATGGTTTGAACACTCATTTTTCTTCTGCTGTTCTCTCAAGCATTATTTGACACGAGGCAGGTCAATCGACATCAATATTATTTAGTTTTTTCACAATATCATCACCGTAAACGACTTTAAAGAACGTGTTTTTCATTATATTAATGATAACGTCATTTGTATAAGACTGCATCTGTATATAATAATCTCTCCAGCGAAATGCTACACGAATATATGTCGCATGCTTTCATAAAGAAATTTTTTCCCCCTAACTTCAAGAACTTGTTCCCACTTAACGTAATGTATATACAGTACAAATGGCATTATTAATTGTATATTAATTAAAAGTTATCACTCCTGTAACTGGTGTGCATAAAACTATAACATTATACATGTATTTCACACTGCTTATTATTTTCTTCTGGTTTAAACACTGAATTACTTTTGAACCCATGTATGCTGACGTCCAAAAGAAAGTATACCAAGATTTTGAGAGACTACTGAATAAATTCACAAATATGTTGGATATACAAGAGATATCCCTTCAAGACTTGGAAGGTTTATCAATGAAATGATGTCAATCAAATCACACTCACTAAAATCCAAGCATCCTTTTGATCAACTATGGCATAAAGACGTAAGGGAAAATAATTGAACTCATTTGGTATACTTTCTTTTGGACGTCATGCAGTATAGTTGACTTAAACATGTTTAACCTTACTGTGTATACACGTAGTTCTAACAAATAAAGCGAATATCTCAATCAAAACTTTTTGGAAACTACATGTATTCCAATGCTGTGTCCAGATTCAGCACGTGTTCATTCAAAATGTATCCTGTTAAAAATACTTCGAGCATTTCAAGATTAACCTCACTGTTTACAAGATAAACAGATACTTCATGCATTTCAAAACTACCCTCAGTGTATGACGATGTTAACAGATACTTCAATCATTTTAAAGGCACCAACAGTGTATGACGATGTTAACAGATACTTCAAGCATTTTAAAGGCACCATCAGTGTATAGCGATGTTAACAGATACTTCAAGCGTTTTAAAGGTACCCTCAGTGTATGACGATGTTAACAGATACTTCAATCTTTTTAAAATCACATCAGTGTATGACAAGTTTGACAGATACACTCAGTTCTGAGCTGTGAAGTGTCAATATCAATTTTCATTTTACCATAAATTCCATTTCCATTGGCGTTTTACCTGATCCCCAAGGAACATGACACCGTGACATATATGTCAAGCTACCAATCCTGAGAGAGTATCGGATGACAAAACCAAAACCCGTCTTCTGGGTTAATGAGGTTTAATTTCCATCGAGCTCAATACGATATCAGCCATGACACATTTATCGCTTCGGGAACTATGTTTAATATTGTTGAGCGACTAACTTTGAATCAAATTCGTTTTTTAATACCCTACATTAGCAAATATGAAAGAAATATCGATGCAGAGGGCATAATGTCTTTATCTCGACATGAACAGGGAGCTTTGTGAACAGTGACTGAAACAGTGTGAGGATTTGGCTTGTTGAACACTTGGTATCAATGGATACATAATAGTCCCTGGTGTTGGAGCTTATAACCCGTCTGCCAAAATAGGTTAGCAATAAATCGTTTTGATGGGCAGTATTACAGATATAAGCTTTGTATCTGGTTTCCTGGTGCGCGTTGAGCTGCACATAGTCCCAGTATCCTCCGGTAGACGGAATTACGTGGTCAGGCGCTTTCATTTATTTTTGAGAAGGTGCGTCCATTGCAATTGATGAAACCCATGTTTAAACACACTGCCACGCTGTGGTCAGTCTACCACATGTATGTATTATAAGCAGGTGTGCCACAGAGATGACTGAATGTATTATTATTGAAACGATTATGAAAACGTACGTCCTGTGTAACCTGCATTCTTCCATCAACGGTGGCATGGTGGGGGTGTACCATGCAGATTCAGTGAGGTCACGGCGCAGGGTTTGGCTCAACTTACATTTGGACACCAATATTCGTCTAAATTACTGTCAAAAGATGGGAATTAAGTGTCGAGTCGCAACATAGTCGACTATCCGATCTGTCGAGAATTGTACAACCGACATAAGGCTATTTAAATTCTAAAAGTGAATGATGGAAGTCCTTGAATTGGACTCAAGAAGTTTTTAACTCCTCGTCGATAGGGATGTTGGGCATTTTTCAGGATTCTAGTAGAACTATCTTCAGGGCGCTGGGCTCATCGAATTGAAGAAAGAGAGGGCTGTCAATCCCTCTAAGCCAAAACTATTTAAGAAAATTGCCCTACTCTGCAGCAGCCTGAAGCGGCTCGTTACTAATAAGATTGTGAGTGAACTAATTTTACTTTCAACAAGTGAACATGCCCGAAGGATCTGAAATACTTTTTGAGAACTAAATAATAAAATTACTTCCCCTTGTGAATATTGTAATGGGTTTAAAAGAGTCACCGTTTTTCAGAAATTAATTTTCTTTACATTGATAGTCAAGCATTTCAGCTAGTTAGTTCAAATTAAATGTTATTTGCATAATTAATCTTTGAATTGTCTCGAAGGAGCAGAGCTACAAATTAGAATCTTGATATTCAAAACATTTTATGAAGAACCTGTAAATTACCTCTAACGAAATAACGTGAGCACAGCATGTTCTCATCATTTCTACAGGAACCAGTCGCGATAGACAATCTACTGACATGAAGCTTGGATCCTTAGAACTGGACATAATGGCAGGTTTCACCGCATTCAATCATTCAAATGTTGCCCATTGGTTGGGTTCGTAAAGTAATACTAGTGCCCGAGTTTACCCATGCTCTAGATCTCATACATTCAACACAAGTGAAAACATTGAGAGAAAAAATAACTACACTGCGATTAGATGAATGGATTTTAACCTTCATCACTGCCTGCCCAGTAAGAGGGAGATTAATCAGGTGGAGTTTCCCTGCAAAATACAACATGATCTCACTTGGTGAAAGTTCTGAAGCCATATCGCATACCTGTCACAGAGACTCCTAACTGTATTAAGCCGTGAACTGAAATCAAGATTGATGCTTGATAACAACGCTAACCGATGTTGTCTGTGATTAGCAGGCATCGAGATCAATCTTGTTAAAATCATCGCACTGAATTGATTTTTCACTAAAAAATTAATCACAACCAAACATTAAATTTGACGACACGTATATAGAAGCGAATGGCCTCATATGTCATCTTGAAATTTTGAAGGGATTAAGCTTGCCCAAAAAGAATTTAAAAACACATTAAACTTAGTCTCAGGTCAATCACAATCAGTAAAATGCAGTCTCAAGTCAATTACGTTCAGTAAAATTTAGTCTCAGGTCAATTACGTTCAGTAAAATTTAGTCTCAGGTCAATTACATTCAGTAAAATTTAGTCTCAGGTCAATTACATTCAGTAAAATTTAGTCTCAGATCAATTTCAGTAAATCTTATAGATGTATTAATTTGTTCACACGTGAAAATCAAAGTACGCGTTGAGAAAATCACTAACGTCATCGTTGATGCATTTGTTAATGCTTCTCCTAGGTATGCTAGTACAGGTGTTTGTCACGTCGTTAATAAACTAGTGGAACTATAACAGAATGGAAGGGTGTATTAGAAATTTTATTTTAGGACTAATATCATTAGTATAATCTCTCTGTCTCTGTCTGTCTGTCTCTCTCTCTTTCTCTCTCTCTCTTTCAACGTTAAATTGGCTGGTATAACCTCTATAGTTCTAGCAGAATGTATTTTGCTGGACTAAAAGAATACAACGTTTGTGCAATGTTAGCCATAAAGCCTCTACTTTGTCAAAGATCATACAGTCAATGTTTGCATATCATACGCCTGTTCTCTCTCCTCCACCCTTCCTCCAACACTAAAAGAATTGGACTTGTTCAATAACCCGAGAGTGTAACACTGATAACATAAATATGAGAAAGATAATCACGAGAAAAACATGCTTCCTCCATGGATGTACATGAGGCGTGTCTAGCTGAGAGACGTGTATTAGAGCAAATGAGGGTCAGTATTGAAATTAAGCGGTGCGTCAGGGTCTGGGAAATAGTCTGACAAAGAACTACATTAACGAAAATATTATAGGAGATAAAAGTTTATATCAATGAGAGAAGGCTGCAATGTCAACGCCTGAACGAACGTTTAGTCTCCATGTTTTAAATATATATTATTCACTAACACAAACAACATGATTCTGCAAAAGCTGCCAGTTTCCTGTTCCTGGCAAAGGATGTAACTGTTTGAGAGGATGTTTGATCTTCACCCATACATTGGAGCCTTTTAAAAACAGGAATCCGGCAGGTGGGCAATGTATGTTCGTTCTGTGATTGATTCCTATAATTAAAATGAGTCATTAGTGCTTGATGATCGCTGTGTAAGCCTATAATGCAAATATGACCACTCCGTCCAAGTGATAGACATGGCGCTTATATAATTAACAATGCCAGATGCACCGTCAGCGAAAGACTATAACAATTATAACTACTGATTTGTATTACACTGGGGTCGAAAGCGCTTTGGAAAAACGACAAACAACTGAATATTAGGATGGCTTGTGTGTCATGAAAGCTGAAATATTGACAGATCCGCCGTCATCAGAATACCAACAGGCAAACTGTTCCTGGGCCTTGTTTCACAAAGTGATCATAGTAAAGATCAATCTTAGTGACTCGGTTAATTTTAAAACCAACGTGACAAACCTTTGTCCACATTTCTCAACAAAATCTGGGAGCGATTTTAGGACATTCAGTTGTTTTGTCAACTGGAATGATGGTTGATTTTAAAAGTTGGTCTGACGAGTTTACGATCAACGTAGCGCTTAGACAGCCGCGTGAAACAGGGCCCAGAGTCTGTGGGCTGTGATCTGGCAAAACGTCACTTGTTGCTAGACCCGATAGCGGTCAATGTTCACCGTCATGGATAATCATAGAAATAGTTCCAGTAGATATATTGGCCTGTAATTCTCTATCTTGTAAACCTATATCAACCGCTGTGTAGCCACGATAGCAACCTGTTCATCCAACGCCATGTTATTGAGGACAGTTTTGTCTTGATTCATGTCTTGCAAACAGCCGGCTGCTCACTCTGAAGTCATATCTTATAACTGCAACAAAGCATCCCATTAGATTAAGTTATCGGTTGAATTAGTGTTTGATAATTATATTGGATGTGAACATCATCTCTTCCTATTTGTGGACGCCAAGTGGTTATTTTAAACATCAGATTCCCTTTGGAACTTAACCATTGATTCTGCGCAAAGAAAGATAAATGTCATAGGGAACGAAAGTACATTCGATTCAAGGGCCGAATTGATGGGAAATCGTTGGGTTCAGAACAGTGGTCATCAACAAAAGTACAACATGAACCATTCAGTCAAACGACGATCAGTTGCCTTTACCGTACATTTTAACATTATTAGAATTTTGGGAGGTAAAATGTTCTTTGAAAAGACCTGCTTATAATTTATTTCTTCTTCTTAAGTTGTATACGTTTTTGGTCATTGATTGTGCGTGTATGCGCGTGATGAATGATGCAACTTCTATAGATTAAGGTTCAACCTACTTGTTAACATATGTAACAATGAATCACATGATGCGTTACATACCAAGAGAAAGTGAACTCGCAGGGCTCACAAGGGGAATCTATTCTCTACTGGGGACACTTCTTGGATATGACGGATTTACTGTAGATGTATTTATATAAGAAAACAATATTATTATATAGAACAATCAAGTCCTCTCTATGCAAACAAATGGACAACACATTCTTGAAAATGGGAGTGCACAGTGAGCGTTTCTGCATTTATATTGCTAACATTGTCATATGGAATTGTATATTCTTGCATAACTTCACTGTAAATTCAATTTTGTTCAGACACTTACAGATCCACAGACAAAATATAAAAAACTTCATTTAATTAACGGACTATGTTCAGCGTCAAATACGACACAAGGAAGACACAAAAACATAGAATAGTAGAATCATAACACTAATCTCAGCTATAATTCTGCGACATATACTTGTGCACAGGAGAGGATAGGGGTGGGAGACAGATTTATTTTTAAAATAAAGAATAATTTAATCAGGAAAACCCACCGGAGCGTGCAACTGTGGAAGACGAGAGGACATTGTACAAACTCTTAAAACAAAGTAGGGGATATTGAAATTGCAAGGTCAATAACAAACTGATGATAATAATAATTGGTCCCAAACTAATTATATCTGTACAAAGAAGGAATTGTGTAAACAATTCACCTAGTATTTCATTACCTAAACAGTTTTTTTTTGCTGTCATTGTCCATGAAAAAAAGAATGGGTAAGAAACGGAAATTGAAAGTTGACATTTTGCGTCAGTAGTGCGTAGTGCCCGCGTAATTGGCTAAATACTCATTGATTCGTTGAGACATCGCGCGTATGATGCAGTCTGTCCCATTATACCACCAACCCCTGGCCATGTTCATCTAGGGTTGCTGGTGGCCTTCACGTTGACGCCCACGTCGGCCCAAGATATCCCAGACATTTTCAACGGAGGAAAGATCCTATGGATATTGTGCCGTTGCAGGTGGTTATTGACCATTCTTGCATGGTCAGCACTGGCGTTGTCGTCCTGCAAGACAAAACGGCGCTCCTTACGTCGTGCAAACGGGACACCATAGGGTGTCAATATGTTGTCCCGGTAGCACTGGCCCATGACTCTTCCTTGCACAATATGGATTTGGGTTCGGTTGGTCGTAGCGAATACCAGTAGCCAGTTTGCAGCAATCTGATTTGCTGTTTGGGTGTTTGAGTCTAGGTACGAATCAACCTATTCTTGGCTCTTGTTGTTGACCGTGGACCCCCTGAATGGCGTCGATCATCAACATTATGGGTTTGGTGATACCTGCTCAATAATCTGCTAATCACAGACTGGGAAACCTCAGACTGACTGCTGCCAGTTTCAAGCATACCAATGTTCAGCACGTTGGAGACGTCGCATTGCGGATAAACAATCAAAAGATAAACAATATTCGAAAAGGGTTACAGTCCAAAGCTATCAGAATGAAAGAAATCTCGATCACAAGGGCTACGTGTTGTAGCTCTGCTGTAGTGCAGTCCATGTTATCTTGATTGCAGTCGGTCAGTGTATCCAAAACAACTAATTATTTTGTTATTTATCTTGAAATTCCAGTATCCCTACTGTTTTAAACAGTGTATATAGGACTGGTCCTTGTATCCTGATCGTATGCGCTTCTTGCCGCATTGTTGTAATTGTTTAACTAATTATGCGTTCATTCTTATCCTCCTTCAGTATTCATGCTTCTAGAGGAAGTGTTAGATCAACCACAGTGCAGCAGACCCTTTCGTCACGAGGCTAATGAATTGCATGTACTTACCTTCCAAACTTACTCGTCTGAACACGTCTGTCCGATTATCGGATGATATTTTGACTTTTGCGCAAACTCCGCTTATATTTGACAGTAAGTCGCTTCCAAAGAAATATAACTGGACCTCCTGTCGTGTCGATATACAGCAAGGGTTCACGTGACACCGGAGCAGCGGTTGGCGGAAATGTCGACGTTATCTTAACGCATTTCCGAAATCAGCCGGATGAATTTAATTCAGCGTTATTTGTGTCGTAACTGACGTAGGAGAAGACATTTACACAACCGGAACGACAACTTAGGAATAAAATGCTTCCCGTCTGGACAATACCAGGCATTGGTTTCCTGAGAAATTGTGTAAATACTCGTATTGATGGAGTTCCGTCCTGGAAACGTAGGCATTACCCAGTTTGTGGACTCGCACATGGGCCAAGCTCATCACGTCGTTCTGTTGCTATGTTGGTGATTTCGCTCATAGTGAAATTATACCTGGTTTGTTGTACCGTCTTAAAATTAAATTAAAAAAATTAATCTTCTACTGTATGTATCACATGACTCCGCCAGCTGTTTCTCAACTACTTGTGGATTTTGATTTTAATGACAAACATAATCAGTCGTGTACAAGCTGAAATATAGGATTGTAATAAATCACAATACTTTTTCACCCGTTTGTACGCCGACACCTGGGGAATGGTTCACTAAGTTCAAGAACGATCCACATGTAAGCTAGGATTCCATTAATGCGGCTGCGAATCCGCTTTGAGCGATTCCATTAATGCGTTCTCATGCTGATTGTCATGCGGGAAATGTCGAGGTGTCTTTAAAGGTTATTATTATTATTATCAAGAAACTATGCATAGAACTTGAATTCTGTTTCCAATAAAAGAAACCCCAACTAGCATAGTATGACATATATGAACACGAACTACATGTAATTAGAGGCAGTAGGAAGGAAGAAACATCAGTTTGAAAAGAACCCCGTAAGAGTAACATGAATTCTAGTAAAACTGAAGTAAGAATAAACATCAAAATCTTAAAGCACCTGTGGTGGAAGAAAGGTGAAATCTTCACTGATGTGTGTTCTCAAACAGATTTTGAAATAATTAATTTTATCATACAATGTGGAGAATAATTAATGTTATCATACAATGTGGAGGTTTCTCCACAGGATAAAGCCTACAGATATTTTTCGATATCCGTCGGGGTCAATGACGG
>JAUELE010253444.1:0-10738 GCA_031471655.1 Diodora aspera | reverse complement strand
ATTTTGCATTTTGGCCCCCCCCCCCCCCCCCCCCTTTCCAAAATCCTAGATCTGCCCCTGCATGTAATCATTCCCAGTCCCAGTTTTCTATTTGATGAACATTTTTTGTTAATTTTATTGAAACTATAAGTGTTAATTTTACGTAAACTGTAATTTGACTGTGAAAAGGAGAAATACTATATTGAGAAATAGAAAATATATCAGGGTTTATGTCAAGCTTTCTGAGATCGAGTCCATGACATAGTCTTTCCTTTATCAAAGAATAATTACTGGACTTCCTAGACAGTGAGGACAAATTATATCACCTATAGCTTGTCAGACACTATTTGGGAGGAGTAGCCATGAAGTTAGTATGCAATTATTTACAAATTGTTCTGAAGCCAAATCAGAAACTGTTACCAGTTATCGAGTGGGGCAGAGTCAGAGTAAGAAATGTTTAGTTTGTTAGGAGTTAATGGCATGCAGACAAAGGTGATTAATATATAGAATTAACCATGAAAGAAGAAGAAAATAGTTTCTGTGTAGAAATCTATGCCTACATCTTCATGTTCTTGAAGCAGTCCTTTGCTTGACAATTATCACCTGGATATTACAAATTCTCTAAAACTGTTCATTTCCATCATTTGAAAACAATCCCCATTTTTTTAGAATAGGCATTGAAAGTTTACATTTCCTTCCAAATTGTCATTATGCGACGTACTGTGTCTTATTATTTAGTTGCAGAAATAAGATTTGGTTTCATTTAATTCAATATATAAATGTGGGAACAGAATAGTTGATGAAAAAGTATATACCCATCAATTTAAAAATCTAAGACCAAACATGGCTTGCCAATTGTTCATGCCGATTGCATCTTTTGTTGTGCTATCATTCTTTGATCTTTGATGTTAAACATTTATTGATGGGGCTGTTTGCTTCGCATTAACCAATGCATCTTTGTTAATATTTAAGTCATTTTTCACAATTATGCTTTTATTTTTGGCAATTTATTTATTCTGTCTTCTATTGCAAACATGTGCAGCAACTTTCATTTTCTTGGAAAAGTTTGTTAAATTTATTGCAGTCTTGATTATTGTTCCTTCTGGTAATATTTTGTGAAAAAATCAGGTCCCCATAATTCATTGTGCTTTGGTTCTGCGTTACTTCAAATTGATGGTTCAGTTGGATCAAATTGCTATCTTCCAATGTTTTGTGAAATACTGTATTCTTAGGGACGAACGTGAGAAACCATATCAAGAAACCATCTTGTGTAAACTTTTGAAAAATAGAAACTAAATTTATGTTTACTTATATGTGACCCAGGCCAGGATAAAAAAACGCTCCTCTGACCTCTGGTCGTGTCCAGCCCAGTTTCAAGATAAGTGGTAAATATTTGAAACTCATATAAACCTACATTCTTGACTATATCGGTCATAAACTGTAAATACGAGTCTGTTTGATTAAGTTTAGAGGAGTGGTTGAGTTTTGGAAGGTTGCCGTTTCAATTGTGATCTTGACACAGTGTCAAGAAAGGCCCTTGGAGAATAATATAGAAAGAAGTTGGATAAAATTATCAGCTTTAGGAGAGACAAAGTGACCTTTTATAGTATTCAAGGCTGAAAACAGCTTGGGTAATAGCTGCAGGGAAATATAAAAGTAAATATAAAACTTTTAACTGCGTTTCACACTGCTGTCATAAAAGGATATGAAAATTTAATAAAAGGCCACAGCAAAAAGGATTGTTTTTTTCTGTTGGAAACTTGCAGCATCAAGAAACACAAACACATTCATTAGTTCTTTGTATGCACAGAAAATCCTGGATTCTTTCTTTGATGTTGCTTTGTAATCATGGCAAGCTTGTGTAGGCTTTCCTCTGTAAAAGTGGGATAATTTCATGATTTTCCTCAGAGTCTTCACACTAGGTCACATATATGGAGATCTTTGTTTTGAAAAGTGTCTTATGCATATCTCAAATACTTTTGATACTCAGATTTTGAATGAGGCATGCAAGTATGTTGACAAATACAAATTTCAAGACTGTTTTGAGGATAACAGGTCGCAACATTGATGAGTTTGCAGAGTGCAAGATGTTTTTCACAGTGGGCTTCAGTATGAATAAATTCCTCGTAATCCCATGCTTATCACAGATAGTTTAGGGTCAGTTTGACTGCACTGGTTGTGCTTTGATACATTTCGGTAACTCAAACTAAAATATTAATGCCAATCTTTTATTAATTTCATCTGAACAATATCGAGCTTCTAGGGAGTGACATGGTTTCACTAAGAAAGAATAGGGCATCAGTAACCCAATACTTGTCGTACAAGGTGACTAAATTTGGGATCTTTGTCTTTCACTTTCCTTTCTATTGATAGATAGTTTAGGGTCAATTTAACTACACTGGTTCTGCTTTGACACATTTGGATATGGTCATGAAAATTCCTACTAATTTTGTATTAAGTTCATTGCAGTGATTGTGGCCAAAGGCCATCATTTTGGTTTATCTAACAGCCAACAGTTTTCATGCAAACAGGTTGTAGAGTGTTTTGGTTGTTTCAGAGAACATGAAAACTCTTTATTTTGAATCTTGTATGGTATTAAATCTTTATCGTGTTGGATATTATGAAAGTACTAAGCAAATCGTTACGTATACTGTTAAAGGGTTAGTACAGTTGTTGAGAAACTCTCCTATTGTGTTATTCTTCAGGGAGTCTTTGTTATTTCATGTGGTTGGTCCACATCTGATACTGAATTATTCGACATTGTAGACATTTACAACATTTACAACATTCAAACTATAGATGCAGGGCATTATAATTCTGTAACATGTTTTAGATCAAATATAATCAACACCTATGCACTGTCTGCTGTCTGTTCATGCCCTGGGTTAAAAAGTAGATAGAGATCTTGACAAAAGTTCTTGAAAGTATGTCTTCTTCTAATATGTCTGATACTTCATGGTAATTTAATTTCTTGAGTCAATTTGTCCAGAGTTGACGACATGGCGGCAGTAATACACATGTGTAAAGATCAGAATGTGGAATGTTGCTAACCAGGTTTCATAAAGGCTTTGATTTGAGAGAGAGGTCAGCAACATAGTTTTGACATTTGAAAATCTAATACAAAGGAACCCTGGTTTTATTCATATTTAATTATGAAGTGTCTCGATCGTAAAGTGATTATCCTGTCTACCCTGGCTAAATTGGTGGCAGAAACATACTTTTCAGAGCATGCATGACATTTTATAGAATGTGTTTAGTATCACAATGTTGTTGACATATGCTAAATTCATATCTAGTTCAACTGCTAATAAAGTCTTTCTAGAGGCTCAGTCATATAATCAAATATTAATTACACTGCGGTTAATAAAACAATGGAAAAAAAAGAATGAAAAGAAAAACCAAGTATCTTCTGAGTTGCAATCATAGTTTCCCTTTGTATCTCCT
Organism: Diodora aspera; assembly: GCA_031471655.1. NCBI lineage: Eukaryota > Metazoa > Mollusca > Gastropoda > Lepetellida > Fissurellidae > Diodora > Diodora aspera. The sequence goes on along the minus strand of JAUELE010253444.1, from coordinate 7,315 downwards.
GTGTTCAACTGGTGTTATGTTATGTTATTATTATTACTCCCAGATTAAGTGATAAGTGGTTGTTAATGTCAAGATCCAGGTGGGTGATACTCGGGTGATAAGGAAATTTGATCTGAGTTGAGTTATAGCATAATATGAAATATGCACATGGAGGGTTTTGACTCGAGGAAAGATGAATGAAGGGGAGAAAGTGACAAGCCATGAGAAGCTTAAACTGATCTGGTACTCTTTCATGGACATATCCAATAGCCAGGAACAACGTACAGCAACTACTTCAGTGTACTTTTAAACAACCACCCACTATAAACTTTCAAATTTGAAATATAAATATTCATCATAGAGCATCATCTCTGGCAGTTAGCCAGAGACTTGACTTCCATCTCTGAAGCTATTCAAAGTAAGACATGGCAAATTTCGTGTTCTACTATATAATGACAGAGCAACAGCCTGAGCTATGACTGCAGATATGACTCTAAATATTTCAGATACCAGTATTGGAACCATTAAACAGTACATGTTTGGATCAGGAAATGAATATTGTTTGTTTTCCAATACCATGGGGCGTAATCATTTTTAAAAATCCACGGCCTGCCATATTTCATATTTTTTATTCACGTCTTAAATTTGTCTCTTGGTTTTTTTTCAAAAACACATGAGCTATTTTCCTTCAAAAATAGACAGTTTTATGTATTTTGGAAAATGTAGCTGTCACTGAAAATGACTATTCTCAATCCTGAGGTAAAATTAAATTGAATAATACATATGTATGCAAGGAAGTGTTTTGAATCTTCACCGATGGTTGTCTTGTGCAATGGTTGAAAGTTTTGGTAGTTAAAGAAAACAAGATATTTATGCCGATAAGACCACTAAACTTTGCTTCCTACCAGTACAGTCGTAATATCGACAACAAATGACTTAAAAGACTAAATAAAACCCAGTGTATTCAGAAAGTCTCCCTAAAGTGACATTAAAAGGTCTGGAGGTCATTTATATTAGGATAAAGAAGGAACATATAAGTGCTATAAGCTCTGGTTTCAACTTGGAAGGACTTACTGCAGTCTGTGCCTTGAAAATTTGAATTTAGAATTAGCATTACTTGCTCCCAAGTTTCTATCCATTTCTCTTGCTTCGCAGCCTTTTGAGATTTGGACTGCTGGCGTAGAGCCAGACTGAAAATGTCAGTTTAGAAGAATGAGCATTGCAGGCACTGTTAGACAGAATGTTAAATTTTATGTATTCATCAAAGAAAACAAAGAGAGTTGAAGAAGGGTCGCTGAGGAATAGTTTAGATTTTATTTCCTTTTAGTGGCTACCTCTGTCTGAGTATTCTTTAACCCGATATGCGCCTGCTTGAATAGATAATGGCTTGTGTTCTCTCCTTGGGGTCACATGAAAGGAAATTCATAAATATTTCAACGTAAATTTTCATGTAAATACCCATTAACAACAATCACCTTAGTATTTTGTACAGCCTTTTTCAAGTTTAAAAGACAAACTGAGAACCTCTTTTCCCCACTGATCTTTCTAGTGTTAAATATGACTTAATTCTGCAACTTGCCCATCTGTCAGTAGAATCCCCTCTGTTACAATATTCAAACAGATATTGAATTATGCAAGTTACAGCAATTTTGAAGTCAACTCAATACATAAATAGAGAATAACTTATTTCAGTTTTGAACTTTCATAGAAAAGGCTGTCATTGGCTATTCTGAAAAGAATTAATCATGCTCTAATGTTTCAAATCTCAGGTGGTGTTTAAATAAAGGTTTCATGGTCTTGAAATAGGAGTGGCACATCAGGGAATAGACCACTTGGATAAAATAAAAAAAAATAGCTCTATCCATTGGATCAATGGAACATAAATCACAAGAGCTGTACATTAGAAAAGCTCATATGGATGGAAAGGAGATTCATGTTATATATGCAAATTGCCATATACCTGTTTGTCATATGCCTAAATCAGTCTTGTCAGATTTGCTATTTCATGCAAAATTCTGGATTGAACTCTGTCTCACTGTAACAGGTGCCCTTTCATTCAACAAACAGTTCCATTAATTTGCTCATGCACTACAGAAATGTTTTTACAATTTCAGTTTTTGCTCAGTCTTATTTGTAAGCCTGATAAGCCATATTTAGCCTCATGAAATCATTTGTGTTTTTGGACATCGTTAATGGATATTTACATTGAATATTTATGTACTTAAATTGTTTCTTTGAAGTACAAGAATCAAGGCCTCAAATTTGTACAAGACTAATACTTGTGAATTGAACTAATATTATGTGAACATGTCACAGTTTTCGTGGAATGACAAAAATCTGATGTAACGCTAAGTGCTTCAATGAAAGTATTTTATGGATGTGAAGTGTACTTGAATTGAAATAACTGTCTGAGCAAGTCCTATACTTGCCTTTCAAATTGAGCCCGTTCTTCAAAGCATATTAGATATAGGGAAGTATAAAGCTTGTGAAGATCTCTTGAGATGGCTTTGCTTACATTGATTGAAATTCCAGTCTTTTTCTCCCAGCTTTCAGCTTCATGAAAGGTATTGAAATATTGAATTTTTACACAAATGTTGTTTGAAATGCTTCAGCTCTTGGTGAAAGTATATGAAAGCGGATTCTATCTTTGTCAGGCGAGAAAGGTTTGTCTGGAACAGCAGACAGATATGCAAATAGGATATTTTTTTTCAATCATTCCTCTATTATCATATCGGTAACGATGTTGTCTGGCAATACCAAAAAGACTTTCAAGCGGGCATACTTGAGACAACAGAATGTAAATTTGAATCATTTCATTCTAAATAAGCAGAGGCCTCTCAAGGTGCTCCAGCTTTTTTTATACTTCTTTGACATTAGATGAAATTGCATCTCTTTGATGATGAAACATTTGTTGGCATTTCAGCTGGAAACTGTTTGACAGAGAAATATGTTTATTCCACAAATGTCCCACAATCAGGATTGCTACATTAACGGGGAGAAAGTTGTTGCTAACTAGTACCAAATGCAAGTATTCATTGAGAAGATTTTAGAGAATTTGAAACACAACACCTTTATGTAAATTGTACCCTCAAGGAATAAAGATTCATGGACCATCTGTGATGGGTATCCATGGTTACCAGAGTTTTGAAAGGGCAATAAGAAATGGTATGCCCTTTTCGAAATTCCTTGCTACAGTATGGTTTCTTTGAGAATTCGAAATGAAAATAATCACAGATACATTTGATATATTATGAACCTGAATTCCAGTGATTTCTCTGATAAACTAAAGATGCATCAGCTAATATCACTGATGGCCTTTAACCGTTTTCTTTCCTGGGTCCTACTGTCTACGAACATGGTTACAGGTTTAGAAAAGGTAAGCTAAGAAGAAAAGCCAGAGAAAAGATACTATTTTTGTTAGGTCGTAAATTCACTTTATCGTTTATGAGCATCCTGAGATAAGAATGCTTAGGGGTTTTAATGTCTGAAGTAGAATGCAATCACAAGGTGAGGCGACCATCTGCCTATTGTTGTACTCAAATCTCCTGAAACCCAGCTAGCATTTCGTTTCCAGCATACACATGACTTCGTGGGGCTGTAGCAATGGAATGTTGTCCAAGTGTCAGTACTTCAAAGTTTTTTTGAGTTTTTTAATGCAGGAGTATCATATCAATGCTGTTGTGTTTCTGCAAATTAACAAGCTCCATTTGGCTGTTCAGTAAAGTATTCTACTTGTGTGCAAGAGAACAATTTATTTATTTATTCCATTGATAAAACATTTATTGCTTTATTTTTAATAAGACCAGGTGCACGTTGCATATTTTGTTTTCTAAAGGATATGTTGGACCATGATTGCTTATTCAATCCTGATAAATTAATGACATTTCCAACACCTACAAACACATAATTTAGAGTTTGATAATTTTGTAAATTGAACATCTGTTGCTCAAAGAGTTTAGGCAGCTTTGAGTCATAAACATCTTTGTCATAAATTGTTCAAATCGAAGTTATGTAAATAAGAACTGTGCTAGAGACACTTGAAAGAGAAAAATAACACTTAGGCTTTAAGGTGGTATCAATGTCTGATGTGTTTGTGTTTGTGATCATAGGATGTGAAAAGGTTTGTATGTCTTCAGATTATGTATTTTATGTGTAAAAACATTGATAAAATATGCAAGAGAAGAATCCTGGGATGTGGAAAAACAGTAAGAAAACTAAGCACTTTGCTATTTAAGTGCCTTGCAGACATATGGAATAAAGATATGCCTTCAGTGTTTCACATGGTAGCAATTGTGATAGTCATAATCATGGTGGTTAAAAGAGATACATATAATGAGAACAAAAAGGCACAGGCTACCATTTTAGTGTTAACCTACTACAACAAGCATAGTGTTGCATGGGTCTTGTTCTTTCTGAGCTATTTTTCAACTCCTTCAAGCTGTGAAGGGTCATCCTTGATGTGGTGGAATAACCTTTTCATAATTCTTAAATCTTAAAAATATATATGCATGATTTTAAGGTAAAAGTTATCAATGGATGTGTGAAACTGGTAGTTTTGATGAAGGCCCGGATTTTTGTAAAATGGCCATGAGTCCATGTGACCTCGTGATTAATATTTGAGAAAATAATCGACCGAATAAAGTTGGTGGTTTAGTTGCTTTGGCAAACTGTTAATAATACTGTGTGAACGTCAGCTTTTTAACTTTAAGTATTTTGTTACTTTTGTAATCCGAAGAGCAGAAACTAGCAATCATTAAGGTCTGTTGCATGTATGGTTTTTCTCACAATTAAGGTTCAGTAATATCCTTCCATACACAGTTATCATTGCAAAGTATACTGTAACCTTACAGTGAAACTAAATATTTACTCAGCTGTTTGCATACATGGTCAAACAGTTTTATGTAAATAGTTCATTTCATCACTTAACAAATTTTGGTAGCATATGATAATTTTCTCATATTTGGGCTGCAGAGAAAATGACAATGTTTTCAGTTCTTTTAATGTTATGCATTTACATTAAGAGTGAAGAGTGCCTTGTATTTATAGGTAAATTGCGATCTATTCTTTTAGGAAAGGTGGTTTATTATTAAGTAAATTATGATTTCAAAATTTAACTTGAAGTTATGGCCTGTTGTGAAACAAAAGTTAAAACATGATTTTTTTCAGATATTAAACCTGTATTTGCTTACACAAAGTGTTGTCGTGATCTACTAATTGTTGCATGCTGTGTCTCAGCAGGTAATCGCAGCATTAAGTAAACTTGTTGATAGTATTATAAGTAGTTGCTAATAAGTCACATAAGTAATTTGGTCATGTTGTGCTTGCTAACAATATGTGAGAATAATTAAATATAATATAAAGTTGGACTTGCCATTTTGATGACATTTGTGTTAATTGCTGGATAAACTGTTAAGGGAAAAAATCTAATGTTTATGTGCAGACCATGCTGCTGGTAGATTTGAGAACATGACTTTGATTTGGTGCCCTTCAGTCTGTTGATAACAAAAGTCTATGGTTGAATCGAGTCGAAAGTGGCATGATCAAGTATTGCATAATGAATTTGATATCACTAAAAGGAATTGTCTCTTGATTTAACACTCCAGTGTAAATCTTACAATATCAGAGGATGTCAGACTGTGTAAGTGAACATATTAAAAACCGTAAACGAGTAAAATCTTTCAGCAATACTCAGCCGAGTCAGAAAAACCCTAGCCTTGCTCAAAGGCTAAACTGCAATATATTTACGAAAAGTTCATCTTCCCGTGCAAGTCTTGATAAGACAGCATTACTGAGGATGGCAGTCACTGAGAAGAACTTTTATTTGTAGATGATGTTTTTTGATATTTAAAGTAAATATATGTTATGTAAAATCAGAAACAGGTTATTATTCCTGGGACTGTATCACCTTTGCTGGCTGTGTCTTTGGCAGGGCTAAGCAGAGATAGCTATGGTAGAGTAAGATGTTCAGTTTTCTATGCCTTAACTCAGTGTCACAAAAGTCTACCTGTTGGATTTCTGGTGAGTGGTGTGGTGCCGCTTAGCACTAATAAGCCCCCAATACTAATTGTACTAGATGACTAAAATAGGGATCATTTTACTTTTCTTTCTATTAATTTTTCAGTCTCTTCTCCTTCAGTGTGCATTTTTCATCAGGTTGTGTTATATCTAAAACATTGCATTGGAAACTCTAGTCAACTTAGGAGGTAAAAGTTATAATACTAATGCCTGTATTATCTTCATCCTTTCTTCTGAGATTCTCTCTTTCCCAACAAAAAATTATCATGAAAATTAATAAATATATGAATAAAACAATCATATATAAATGATTATGAATAAAAATATATCAGTCCAAAATACAGATGAAAGTAAGATATTTTAAGGAAAACATATTTTCCTATTAAATCTCAGTTTTTGGTCCCACTGAGATTTGATTCAAATGTTGCTCCATCGACTTGGTAATATGTGACAATAGGAATCAGTTGACTCAAATGCAAGCTCCACATGTTGCAATCTTTTCAGTTTTGGAATGTTGGTCATTCATGTTGTATGGATTATTACTAAAGCTTAAATCTTACTTATGACAGATACCTTGCATTAATAGCAGCTTGCTGAATTTGTTATTAGGCTGCCAAATCTGAATATTGATATCTTTGTATTATTATAATTTTGTTTTATTTTGGTGCTCAAAAGATATGTAAAAATAATATATACCAGTGCAACTTGCATAAATGTAAATAGAAATTTTATGGAAAATGTTGTCAATTTCAAAGCTGTTGTGTGTTTGGTGAAACTGTAAAATTATTCAAATTTATTCAAGTTTTATTGATTTTTGTCAGTGGAAATTTACAGTAATCATTGCAGTTGTACTGTCTATGAATTTCCGTATTATTCATTAAACCTGTCTCTTTTCATAAGTATAACATAATATCTATTTGACTTTGTATTCATAAGTAGGAATAGATGGTTCCAGGTTGTTGAACCTCAAATTGAAACTAATTGATGTTATATTCATGTGGGAGCATTAGTTGAGGGGAAAGGGTTAGAATATTGTAAAAGGTGGCCAAATAAACAGAAATTATTCTAAAATTTGTAATAAAATATCAATTTGTTATTAATTCAGTTATTGTACCATGAATACTTATACAACTAGTGGCTTGTAAGAATTGATTCAATTTGGTTGTACGGTGGTAGTATTTGGAGTTGCACAGTAATTAATTTGTAAATATACTGCCGGGCAAAAGAAACGGTGCCAAATGATTTCAGTTATTTTCATTTACGTCTTTCTGTCATAGCTGATCAAAAGGATGCTAGGATTTCAACGAGTGTAATTTGATTG
>JAUELE010253433.1:0-10738 GCA_031471655.1 Diodora aspera | reverse complement strand
ACCAAAACGATGCTATAGGCGCATATGCATAAATATTTAAAGTGGTCTATGGTTGACGCTATATGCGGTCCAATTCAACATTAGGTCACGTGACCACGGGAACCAGCGAAGAAATGATACATCAAATATCCTGAGAGCTAGTTGAATCTGTACAACTCACTAAACTGCGTTTAATAGTGCCTGGGAACAATAAGCTAAAACAAAGAATATAAAATTTGGAAATGCCACAAAACAACGTTTAATGCTGCCATTTTGGCTCCAGTTACAAGGTAGCCTGTATACTTAACAGTGGCGGATCCAGAGTGGGGGGTCAATGGGTCCTGCCCCCCTTTTTTGAAATTCAAATACGGAAAATTGTATAGTAAAGAGACCTCGAACCCCAGATGGGACTGAATGTTTGCATGCTGGACCCTAACCCCCGTTGCAAGTTGGACCCCTCCCTTTCCAAAATCCTGGATCCGCCCCTGTACTTAAGTCAAGGTCCTTGTCGGAGAAACTTAGCCCTGCATATACTCTATGATTTCACTCTCTGCTTGCCCTGCTCAATATCTGTATAATTATGTAAGCAATTGCACCGCCTCAGTGTCTTGACACAGTTCTGGGAACAATATGTGTAGCAATATAACATTACATGACTCATTTCAACATTTGCATTTGATTTGTACTGACTTCTAAAATAAACTATACAAACGTTTCCGAGACGACTTTGGAACAAAACAAACAAATAGTGGCTACTTTCAAAGACATGTATTCAAACGAGTGTTGTAAGCACAATGCAAACCCAAGACACTCTACGAAAGCTAGAACATCGTTTATCAATAGTGACAAAGAAACAATTGGCACAGGTTGTAATCATTTTTCTCTGCATCATTTCGCATAGTGTATTTCATTTAACATTTCCTCTTGGCAAATTTGAATCTGTTGAGTAACTATGATTATTCTGTTTATTCCTTTGTCGTTCAGAGTTTGTCAAGTCATCGCCAGTGCATTGTATAAGCAGTTACGCTGCACATCCGTCAACGATCATGGCTTAAGGATTGGAATCGCTGGCCAATGAGACACCACATTGCTTCACCTGTTCGGCACATACGTAAAGAATTCCCTTTTCAGTGAATTGCCATACACAGTGAACAGCTGCTCATGTCGCTTCCTGGTTCAAGTCAATATTATGTAATGTCTCGCTGTATTGATTTGAAACGTGATGCAGCATTTCGTCATGCTATGACGTGGGTGCAGTATTCTGCTTTTCTGATCCGGATATTAACTATACAACGTAATGTCAGAACTGCAATGTCATGTACGTCAGGCTGGATGATAACCACTCTATAGCGCTGATAATTATAATATACAATATAATCGGATGATTGTAACTAACGAAAGCCAATAAATTTGTGTAGACTGTGTGGCGAGTATCCTTGACTGGTTAAATATAAAATCGTAATGAATATGTGGCGTAATGTACGACACAGTAGAGACACTAAGAATTAGGTGAGGGGGGAGGGTGTCTCCCAATACTTTTATTGGGGCCTTTCCTCAAAACATCTCACACGTGTGCCAGAATTCCATGATCTGTTATAATTGTCCTTTCACTCACAATTTGATAGACCAGCTTTTTCGGAAAATTATTTGTTTAGCAAATCGTGCACAGACGGATAGACAGACAGGGAGATAGACAGTTCGTTGCATACTGAAAGTCAGACGAGGTTTCTTCTTTAACTACGGCACGATATTTGTAATGGGTTTAAAATATATACTGATAGAGAAAAATAAGGGAACGAAGTTAAATAGGACGTATTATGTTTTACTGACAATGCATTTTGAACATCTGCCTATCTTAATCAGCGATGACACAGTCAGTATCTGTCCTTCAGATCTCAAGATAAGATAAGAGAAGATAAGAATAGAATACTTCATTGCCATTTGCTTATAACAGATACGTAAAGATTACTAAACGAGTGTCGGTTAGATACCATGGATCTCACACGAGTTTTTACAAAAGTATCATACCATGGATCTCACACGAGTTGTTTACAAAAGTATCATACCATGGATCTCACACCAGTTGTTTACAAAAGTATCATGATAGAATGATACTTTTGTAAACAACTCATGTGAGGTCCATGGTATCTAACATACACGAGTATAGTAATCTATTTCTTACACACGCTACCAAAGTGTCATTTTAGGGTTCATTTGGCGTTATAGATGTGCGTCCCGGCAGCATGACCTCGGGTCCTTGTCCCCGGGTCACTGGTATTAACAGCCAATCAGAGGATTCGATTTGCGATCTCTCACATACGTTGAGAGACGGAAAATCTCTCGCAGGGTTCCCACCAACGGCAGTGTAAGAAAATAAGAATTTGATCATTATAAGCATAGGAATGTGTCTGTTGTCGGTATCATATACACGCAGACTCGTCTCGTTAGACTCGTCCTTCATTTTCTTCCTGGTTTCGAAGATGCCAAGACTTGAAGCGATTGAACTTCTGCAAGCTGGTCAGAGCGTTCGGAGAGTGACCACACAGGGGCAAGACAGATACCTCCATCGGCAGCATCGGCGCGATCCATTGCTCTGTGTTAACAAAACAGCTCGGCAGACCATTGGAGTCCACACCAGACCCACAAGTCGCGACGCCGTAAGACGTGGACTCGGATGCAACTGGATGAACTGCCGTTGTCCTGCCCATCGACCTATTTTGACTCACCGCCATCGACAGGTCCGTTTCCACTTGGAAACAAGACACAACAACTGGCGCCTTCAACAGTGGATACGTGTGAGTTTCATAGAAGAGAGTCGTTTCTGCACTTCTCACGCTAATGGACGAGTCAGAATATGGCGAAAACATAAAGAACGTTATACAGGAATACATGGGAAAGAGAGCGTGGGGTGTTAGATGTGGACAGGTTTTGGCTAAATCAAAGAACTGACCAAATAGCCTTCAGAATATCGAAATTATCCTAGAGGGAGTAATGGTGTAACAACTCAAAGTCCGTTTTGGCTCGGCATCGGCAACACACTTTCCAGCAGACATTGCGAGACGACACACTGCTGGAGCTACACTGAACGTTTTGCAGCAGCACAACATTGCAGTTTCGCCGTGGCCATCCATGATTCCTTATGAACTCGATTGAACATTTGTAGGACGAGCTCCAAAGGAGACTTTATCATTTGCGTCCAAGACCAACAACGGCTGCTAAAATTTGGGCAGCCATAGCCCTGGAGTTCTCACGCATTTCAATGGCATTCATAAACCGTCTGATCCATTCAGTCGTAGCTACTCGTCTCTTTCCGTGAACGGGCAGAGAAATGGTATACCTCTCATGCGACATGCGACATGCATGCGAGAAAATTACTCATGCCGGAGGAATGGCAATAGGAATGATTGCCAGCTGAATATTTCGAGTGTTACTAAGCGAATTGTGGATCCCCTCCCCAATTTTTGGGCATTAAATTAAGTTAATAACATCGCTTTCTCCGAATATTATCAAACGAAGGCCCAAAGAAACACCAAATCAGAGTTATCTTTTCATACAGTAGTTTTCAAACCAGTCTATTCTTGTACTCACTTTACACTGGACTGAGGTGGGTCTTATCAAAAATGACGACGACAGACATACGAGTCCTCTGCCTGGTCACGGGAAGAGACGAGTAGTTACGATTGGTACGGGAGGTGTGTTGCTGTTGTGAATGCAAATGGTTGGCATGCACAATATTGATTACTCCTCATCGCGGGCAGAATTATCATGTTGACATTTACCAGACTCATTTATAAAGTCAACGAACTCCGAACATGTTTGGCATCAAAATATATGCATGCCCTGTACGATAATCTCACAAGACATGTCTTGCACATATTTACCTGGACTTGCGTTTCTTTTGCGGTGCAGTATAGAAATAACGTCATGTTTAAACTGCTAGAATGCATCTGATCATCAAATTTTTAGGGTGTTTGTTATCACAGCCTCAACAAAGTAGAAAATAGCACATGTAAACATACATGTAATGGCGTCAGCGAACTATGACACAGTCGAGGAAACCAGGAAGTTTCGTGACCTAGATGCCTGTGAGACCGATAAATCACTCAAACAGTCAGACGGAGGTCGCCCATGGCTATGATGACGGTAGACCCATTACAGTGACATTTAATCCTGTAGGCCTGATCCGGGGGTAGAGGGGAACTGGGGCACTGGGGCATTGGGAACAAGTGCCCCCTCCCCTTTTATAGCTAAGTTAGCAACAAATGAAACCCGAAGATATTCTGGAAACTCGTGAAAATGGCGGAAGTTGCACGATTGTGCATATTACTTTTTATACTTTGTTGCGGGGGAACATGCCCCTGGACCTCTCTCTAGAACATGCTATCTTTCATGACCTATGTTGGGCCCCCTTCCTTATACACAAATTCGCCCCCGTGGTTTAATGTGTCCTCACGTCCACCACAGTTCATATGCCACTAAAATGTGATCTATACAGCTCAATTAAATGTATCAACATTTCTGTAAAAATAATTTGTAAAATCGTAAGAAAATGACCTGTCCCCGCGGCTTCCGAACGACAACGAAGCTGCAATGCCTGACATCACGACATTGACTCGTTAACGAGACTGTCGTTTGGGTTTGACTTGTATTGCTCCTAGACTTGCTAAATAGCTAGACTTGGGCAGGCATTATCTTTGTATGCTTTAGGGTCTGGGCGACAGACTAGGGGACACCTGTATGTAGCCAAAAATAGCTTTATTCCAATGAAAGTGAAACATAACACCAGGTGTGCTGATAATGTGGAGAACAATGCTCATTAAAACATCCCCCAGCTGATTAGTGATGACAGCATGCTAGATCTAGGCCATGCTCAATCCAAGCACTCCTCACTAGATTGTACGTAGGACTGTTTACAGCCTGCCTTAAATTGATACATGCCTACATACCTTCCTGCATACCTGCCCAGTACGTACATGCTTATAACCATCATTAGACCCTCAGTAACCATTGCATTCAAGAACATGTCAAATATGTAATTGAACATCAAACGAGATTTAAATATACCAAATTATTGGCCTAATAAGAACCAATGTTTATACTCCCGCTGCAACGTAGTGGGAGTATATAGCGCACATTTTGTTCCACTCATATAGCACCTAATTTTCGGAATCTTATGAACCTTTATACATGTGATCTGTATGAGGTGTAGCTGTGCCTTTTGCATAATTTGCATATCTGTGTGGTCATTTGCATAATTTATGCACATTTTTCGAAACTTAGGACTTAGTTTTTGTTCCACTCATAGCACCTTCACTAATTGTCGGAATCCTATGAAACTCTATACATGTGATCTGTATGTGTAAATGTGCCTTTTGCATAATGTGCATATCAGTGTGGTCATTTGCATATTTCATGCACGTGTTTCTACTCATCGGACTTCTGCTCATAGTTCCTCTACTAATTGTCTGAACCCTATTACACATGCGATGAGTAGGAGGTGTAGATGTGCCTTTTGCATCATTTGCATATCTTTACGCTGATTTGAGGAATTTATACACGTTTTTCTAATCATTGGAATAAACAGACAACAAACGAGACAAATGCGTGACAAGTATTTGATCACGTGATCAGCAATAAAAGTAGTCCCTGCTGCACATCTAACAATGTGTGTAACCAGCTACTTGTTATCAAACGAGTGATCTCACCATGGGCGAATAATAAAATATGATTACACACTTTGAAACATAATGTATCAACAATGGAGGATTCAATGCCGGGACGTTAAAAATATAAAATTTAAGAAAATTCTGCTGTGGATAGGAAGCTTACTCCAGTCTGAGTTTCCAGGGAAACAGGCAAAATAATATTTTTTGTAAAATCTAAACTAGCAAAAAGGTACATCTACAGTATCTGAAGGATGTATGTGCCAAGTTTTGTGAACAAATCTCTCATAGTTTTGTTAAGTCTGCCCCGAAAATGATTTCGGCCAGTCAGAGGGTAAGTCCAATTTTGTTTCCATGGAAACACAAAGGTTAAATATGTTGTAAAATCCAAAATAGAAAAAGGCACATCTACAGTATCTGAAGGATGTATGTCCCATGTTTCGTAAATTAATCTCTTATAGTTTTAAAGCTCTGCTCTGGAAACGATTTCGGGACAGACGAGCCAACGGACGGACGGAGCCCGTTTCAATATTCCCTTGCCAACTTCGTTTTGGCGAGGGATAATCAGATATTGCATCATATGCCGTGACAATGGTCGAGTCAGAGCATGCGCAAATGATGCCAGCAAGTTGTCAGGGCCTGTGGCTTTTGGTGCAAAGCCCTGTTTCACAAAGCGATCTTAGTTAAGATCAAACGTAGCGACTGGGCTAATTTTAAAATCACGGTGGGCATTATTTGCCCATATTTCTCTAAGCAATCGTGTGGTCATTTTCAGACAAGTGATACAGGTCGAATAATGGTTAAAACTCTGTTTACAATGTTGATCTTAAGAGTTTACGATCAATTTAGCGCTTAGATTGCTTTGTGAAACGGGACCATGGTGATTGAAGTTATGTGATACGCTTCTTAGGGATTCCTTCTAAAAACAAGCTAGGCCCTTTCAAAAACTCCTGGATTCGCCCCCGCCCCCACCCCAACCCTTCTCATTGCTGGATCCGCAACTGGTCGAGGCGACGTTCATATATTCTTCACTTAACGATTTTTGCAACGTGCCAGGGCCTTCGTGGAAACCCGGAAGTAATCGATAGATGTTTTACAGTTGCCGCCGCTGTTCTAGACAGAACGTGAACACTTTCTAAACATATCCTTCAACACGCTGTACTGCCAGACAGGTATACCGCAATCACCTGGCTATTTTGATAGTTATAAGTTCTTTTTCTTGTCAAATAAAACGAGATTGGAAATTATTGTAATGAAGCGGATTATATTGCGTCTGACGTTGGTTATGATGTGAAAAAAAGGTATTCGAGATGGCGCCAGTAGTTTTATAAATACATGAACACCATGCTATTTCAGACTACCTTAAAAGGCTATCGGAACTCACAGCACTAGATAATTTGATAGTCACTAGAACATTAAAATCGGTTAACAGTCAGAGAAATATTGGAATTATTTCCCTACACTAATTAAAAAAATATATTAAACATCGAGTTTCAAAGGTAAACTTAATATCTAAAAGGTTAATCCTTGCATTAAGATGGTTTGTTTTCCTTAATGTCCGATCTTAAAAGTATGTCATCAAAACACTGTTCAAATAGAACACAAGGATTACAGTTGCAGTGTATTTGGAGTAACACATAATCAACAAAGGATATTTGATCGTAATCGATAATTAATTACAGGATATGGGGAGTAATAACTGGCATATTCAGCGTAATTAATAAACAAATGCAGGATATTTAGGGTAAATGATAATCAGATGTAGGATATTTAGGGTAATTGATAATCAGACGTAGGATATTTAAGGTAATTAATAAACAAATGCAGGATATTTAGGGTGATTGAAAATCAGATCAGATGTAGGATATTTAGGGTAATTGATAATCAGATGTAGGATATTTAAGGTAATTAATAAACAGATGTAGGATATTGATCGTAATTGATAATCAGATGTAGGATATTTGGGGTAGTGAAATATATTTACAGCATATTTCGCATGATACATAATCGGACAAGGGATGTTTGAAGTAATGGATGAGAAGATATTTTTCATATTCAAGACACAAACAGATGAGAACTGAACTTTAGTTTGATTTTGTGCACTATTGAGATAACTTAGGTCCATATTTCTTCTTTTTATTTCGAGTGCAGTATGAAGATGCTCGCAGTGAAACTACACACGGGCTAAGTTGATTCATGCATAACCGTTTAAATGTATCTGAGATTAATCTATCGAACCTTGATCAAATGTTGTTTGTAAAGATTAGACTGTGAGATGACGCGTGCAAAACCTGTTTTGGATTCTGCACGAATTCTTAATGTAAGTGAACCGTTAAAGTATAGAATTAAATATTATTCGTAAATCTCAGACAGAGCATAAGCCTGATTGTTTTTCAAACTTGTTTTCAAACGCAAGTTTCAACAGAAGACTGTTGCCTGGAATTTGCGTCCAACACGTACGTGACGTCAGTCTTCATTAAAAATTGCGCGTGTGCGTGCTTAAACTCGTATGAACATTACCCGGATGCAGTTAAGAACGACTCTCCAAACATCCACTGATTGGGTAATGTCAATCACCCGGATAAAGAACCGATCCCAAGGCAATCCTATTTCAACATAATTTCGTAGTTGTCTGTATGCGTGTAATTGCAGATTTGTAGCATGGCGATCCGCAACTGGGTATATCTGAGACAGACCAAAAGAGATCTTAGACTAAATAGTTGATCTACACACTAATCATAAGATAAACGCCCCAAGTCCTACTTTAATCAGAATTTCTGAGTGTGACGAAACTCACAGCCGCAAATCGGTTAACCTTTATCGAGTGTGAGAGAGAGAGATAGTGAGAGAGAGAGAGAGAAAGAGAGAGAACCGCTGTCAGAGAGAGGGAGAGGAGATAGAGAGATAGAGAGAAACACTGTTAGAGAGAGAGAGAGAGAACGAGAGAGAAACACTGTCAGAGAGCGAGCGAGAGAGAGAGAGAGAGAGAGAACCAGACACACAGAGCGGAATGGACAGACAAAAAGAGAGGGTTCATTCGTTCAATTAAAGAATTTATTGGATGGGTGCTACGTCAGTTCACAACAATTCAGCTGTAGATTTCCACGGACGACTTTTCGGTCTAATAAACACGCGCAAACGCTCATTCGTTTTCATCGAATATGTCAAGTTATATAGACATCAGAAACGATTAATTGCGGGAAACACGAAACCTGTGACCCAGAGTGTAATACATCCATGCTGTAAGCGTAATGTGTTTCACGCCCACGCACACGTCAATATAATCACTCTGAACAAATTGTACACATATATTATGTTAACAACTAAACTCATTCCCTGTGTCATACAGAGCCTTGGCAGTACATGAAATGTGCATTATCTAGTGCAACGCATGACGTCAACCCATAAACTCATTATACATGTACATGTATGTATTCATTGATTCTGTTTGGGCGTTTTCACAAACCTCATTTTACCATCATCTCAAGTGTCAGCATTGAAATTTCCCCTCTCCCCCACTCATACCCCGACAATTGCCTGTTTCCACAACAAGCCCTCTTCAGGTATTCCTTTACTCAGTAACTATCCTTTGCTTTTAATAACACTAAATCTGCGTCGATGCTTCTGTCCCATAAGCATGTGTATCAATTTTCTTTTAAACTATTCATATTGTTTATCTTATGTCCTAATATGTATTCAATTAAATAATTGACAAAAACAAGTTAAATGTCACCGATAAGTGAAAATTACACCGATCCATATTTATATCAATATCTTCAAAGGTCATACTTTAACGAATGTCGAATTACACAATAAACGTCGAGATTTGAGAGTACACAGTTGCGTTTTATTACCTTTTAAGTATACTTACAGTAGCGGACCCAGGGGGTCTGGAACCCCGCCCCCCTCATTTGAAAAATCAAATACCGAAATTTGTATAGCAAAGAGTCCACGAACCCCCGATGGGACTGAAATTTTGCATGTTGGACCCCTCCCTTTCAATTTGGACCCCTCCCTTTCCAAAATCCTGGATCCGCCCCTGATACTTACATATTTGAATAAATTTGAATACATTTTGAAGCTACAAGACTTAAACTAACCGACACCCACTTATAAAGTACTAACATGATGGAGAATGTTTCATTATTACTTACGTTTTTCCGAGAAACCATGGTTTGTTTCTGTGTATGTCCGCAAATAGGCGAAGAATAGCGAATCTCTCGCCGAACCTAGCGCCGAGAACTGACACAAGCCGTCCGATTCCGAAAAAGGAGAAAACACAAATGTTGACAGTGAAAGATGCACATAGTAGACTGTTTTTGATGGACATGTGGACAGTGTTGGCGTTGAGTCTGACACGTCCGTATAACTGACTCGTGAACAGCTCGGTTTAGCATGACCTTTCCCCGACGCGTTGGAAGAACAACTCCCAGGCAATTCAGGAAGTGCAGGACTAATATAGATAGTGAAGGGGATTCCCCCGTCTAGTTCCGATCACGGTGTTGCCAGCTCAATCGTAAAGGGACGGCTATGATGCGCATTGACATCTTCTTCCTCGTCTTAGAAGAAAGAGATTTGTTTGATAACACTGGGAAACATTTAAGTACAATTCGTGACTTTACAGCGATTTCATAGGCATTTGTGTGTATGTATGTATGTATGTATGTATGTATGAGGGTGTGTGGGTGTGTGTGTGTGTGTGTATGTATGTATGTATGTACGTATGTACATTTATGTATGTATGATATAAATGTGTATGTCTGTATGAGTGAGTGTGTCTAAATACACATTCATCTATACATGTATACGCGCTGATCGATGGATATCCTTGTTTTCACCTGTGTTCATTATACTGCATCATATTGTATTTCTGTGTGTATAGTTCACTTCTCGAAACACGCATATAAATATTCATTTATTTCGAACCTATTCGGATGAATAATATATTTAATTTCAAATTAATTTCCTTCCTTCTACGTGCAAACCAAACTCCTAATCGCCCAACATGCAAGCTCTGTATGAAACTGTAGACTCTGTGTCGGGTAGATCGACCATCTAGCCGGATTCGAATCAGGGAAGGCGCCAGAGTGGCGGCA
>JAUELE010253422.1:0-10739 GCA_031471655.1 Diodora aspera | reverse complement strand
ATACAACACATTCAAAGTCAATTTGAGGTGTTTTAATGAAGCATTAGCATCATTTAGGTAACTTTCCTAGATACTGTAAGTGTGACAAATCCGTATTTTCAAGCTGATTAGCTTTGAGAACTGATTATTCAATATCTACCTCCGCGCGAACCGACTCATTGCGTGGTGTCGGGTTACATATTTGGAAACATTATGCCTTCAGGTTTATTTTCCGGAAATTGTTTTTCATTTCTAAAGATATATGCTCTCCCATTACATCCGTAAGCACTGTATCGCGATCCTGATTTACTGAGCAACGACTGCTCGAGATAAACGGACCGGGAACTGATGTATGAATGAACGCATAATCTGTCCAATAGCCTCACAGTAGCAGTCCTGTCTTACGAAATCACAGTGCTACACGGAAGCTTGTTGACCTCATGACTTCATTTGACCGCGAGTTACACGGGAAATGTCGTAGCTTAATATAACACGACTTGACACCTAAAGCCGTTCCTTCACGCGTCACTCCCTGGATATCCAATCTGACGCGTGCTGCCCCTCAGATCACGCACTTCTCTGGGAAAAAAGTTCATTGTTTTGAAAGAGTAATAACATATATAGTGACACATATTAATATACAGATCCTGTGACACCATTCTCACCCCCTCGTCCCGTTTTAGCTCGACCCGCGTGCAATGACGTGACCCGCCCAACTCCATGTTTTAAAGCACGTACACGCAACATCGTATATTGATTGACATGAAATGAGCAGTGGATGTGATGGGACGCATGACCATTACTCGACTGGCCCATATATAACGCGCTATGATAGGACACGTGCAGAAAACGGTTACCACCTTAAGACGCGGGTCATATAGGAGATAGGACCAACTTTACACAACCATGAAATACTTGTGTTTGATATTGGCTTTATTGCTTGCAGGTGGGTGGAACACTTTTTTTCGACAGTATTATATAATCCTAACATGCATTTTCAATTTTATAATATTCCACACTATGCATTCAGTATCTTTATTGCAATTTTGAAGTTGTACATATATAGGAAGATTTATAATGAAATTTGCTTGTAAGGACATTTTTGCCCAAACGTATGTATGTAATACCTTGCATGTTTCTACGGGGTACACCGAACTGGTCGTCACAACGAACTGGCCGCCACAACTTAGAATTACCTCAAATAAAACAATTCGTGTTGTAATGTTAATACTTATTACTATTTTCGTTTGTAAAATAGGTGCACATTCGATATTCGTATTAATAATTATCATTATAGTGTGTTTTTTCTTGCTTTGATATGTCGTCATAGTTTATTGGTCTTAAGAATTGAAGAACGTCCGCAATCGCTGTTAGACAGCGCACTCACAGCGCACACACACTCTTGGGCCCACAAGTTAATGTATTTATATACATTTTCTTCAATGAAATCAACTGGTGACTATTTTCTGCTGTCAAGGCAAGTTTGTGGAGACTTTTTTGGTATGGTGATGAGTTCGGTGTGGTGACAAGTTCGGTCTAAACTGTTTATACAAGCGTGTGTTGTGAGCCGGCCCCTGAGCGATGAAGTTACACTTCGAACTTCGTATGATTATTAATTACTATTAGGATATAAAGTCACACTTTAAAAAAAATGTTTCACGGGTAATGGAGCGGCACATTCAAATGTGCATGTACATATACCTACATGTACATCTATCGAATATGTGTTAACCCAATGTTTATATAATTTCTTTCAAAATGTTCTTTCATAATTGTCTTACGTAAAGTTTCATGTCATTATATTGCGGAATATAACAGAGAAACACGCTTTCTAGTGAAGACAAAAAAGCGATATATACATTCGAAACTTTCTCTCAAGGCCACATATGTTACGGTATATAAATCATGCATTTTGTTATTTACAACGAAACTGAAAGTAGAATGTTCCAACATTTATTTACGTTTATTGACGTTTGAATAGGGGGCAGGGGTGGGGTGATACGTGCGGGGGCGGGGAGAGGGGAAACTGTAGCCCCTCCCCAAGTTGTGAAATAATTCACCAGCTACGCCAACAATGGGTTTCTTGTTTGTTAGTTTTTGTTGTGTTTTGTTTTTGCTTTTGATGGGCTGTTTGCTTTTATTTGTGGTCTCAAAGTTGCTTCGCCACTGCTAAAACTGTTGGGCTCTGTGCAGTGTCAAGCTTAAGGGTCAAGAAGATCACGCCACCCTCAAATCCTAAGGTTCCCGAACGCTTATGAATCTGCACCACTTCTCTGCAGTTCAAATTATTTCAAAATTGAAACGTACTTCACACGCCCGTTTTTATCTTTCAGTATGTGAATGTCGCCTTATTTACACTCACCGCACTGACTGCGACCAACCCGGCTGTCACTATGATACCACCCTTCACTGTCTAGGGTCTGGACACTTCGTAAGAGGAGACTGCGAACTTAAAAAGGCAATATGCCAGTAGGTTATTTTTATTATGAGTTAACATTATCTACACCATCCACGCTGATTGCATGATTGTATAATACTCAAAATAAGTTATGGGTCAAACCTGATATAAGTTTAAACTGATTTTGCTTTAATTGATTTTGCTGTCAGAAGGATTGCCAGAACAAGCTATATGAACACATTTTTAGAAAGGGTGTTTTCATGCAGTTTTGTTACTACTGAAAGTCTTTTATCAAATTCCTTAAATGCCTAAGTGTCCTGAATTTTAAGGAAATTTATTTCGCTTCATGATGTATCGGCATATGCATTATTTACACGTGTTGTTCATGATTGTCACTTTAAACATGCGCACATTAACTGGTGCATTGACCCTACACTTATTTTGAGTACTATTTGTTACAAACTGTTATACTACTGATAATAATTTACTTTAGCATTTCATGTTAGACAATGCTTTCTAAATATCCTGTTTCAATATTTGGATAAAAACAGCACAAACGGTAGCTTAAATCACACAAAAAATTCCTGTAATAGAACAAAAACGTTCATGCAAAGCCCTTCGTTGGGTACTATCGGTTTTCACAATACGTTTCTGGACATAGACATCCAGATAGATATAAATATGCTAATACATTACGATTAAGTATATAAATTTAGGTCCAAAAGAAATGATACCAACGTTTATCTCATTCAAATAATTTTATGTAATAAAATGCCCATTTATGTTTATTATAGTGCGTTCATATGTGAGTTTTTTTCGGCATAACGTTTATAAATAAAGTAAAATGGCATGTCTTCATATAAAAAGTATTCAGTTTTGACAAACTTGGTTCTCTTTGAAAGAAAGATGTGTCGTTACTTTTAAATCTCAGTATATATACGACCTCCTTCATTTCCCCCAGACATGAGCTCCTTGAGAACAGCAGTAATTTATAGTAGCACAAGTGACCGTCCAGTTTACAAACAAACGTATACCGAGTGGTCACAAAATATGTCGGCCACTTTCAAAAGGTAGAACGTACCTATTGAGGATAATAATTCAGTTCCAATATTTAGAGATGAATATCAGATATCATGCAGAGTATGATATCACGGCTTTTGAACATTTTTAAAAAGTGTTTTGTTCCTAATCTTGTGAAAAATATTTCAAATTTCAAATTATTGAATGTACATGTAGTTCATGTTTCGCTCATACTTGGCAATACTTTAAACTTTAGTTTGCAATGTTTATCATTTACTTACAGTTTATAATCCCAAATGCAGCTAGACCTCCTTGTGGTTCTTTTACGATAGACTAGTTTGAACACTTTTTAAAAAGTATATGTATGCTTAGTTGCGATGTCTGAATTTGCATTGTAAAGTTACTTAGTACCGACCAACAATCTGAAATGACATATAATTTTCAAATTAATTCTGTTTATAAAATATAGGTAAATCATTAAATGAGGGAGTCAGTTAAAGTAGTTTTAGTAATATTCACGACCATTGCATATGTACCCCTTGATGGAAAGTGATTTTATGGATTCTAAAATGCCAGACACACAGCTTCTGAAAGCTTTGTAATACGTTTTCTATGGAAATGAGACTGGCCAGCTTCCGCACGCCACCTGCCGCTCATCTAACCTTACCAATAATTGCTGATAACACGACAGTTTGGCCATAGATAACAGAGTACATCGTGTTGTATGATAGCTAGAAAATGGTTATTTCGTGTTATTAGGTAACCCACTTCATTTATAATACATTGACGGTGTAGTTAGGTATAGTGCGCATCGTTTGGTAATGATCAAATTATGGAGGGATGATGGTGACAAAATTACATTTCCTGTGGTGAAATATCACCAAATGCTTTCATGTCTCGCTCACTCTTGACTTATTTATGAACTTTTGACCAAGAAATGTCCTATTGGCATCATACGGCATTTTACAATACCCGGAGTTATATACATCGCACCTTTTAGTTTATTTCGCTCACGCATGTTAAATACAGAGGTATTCATCATAGTCAACTAGCAACTAGAAGTACACGAGTGATCTTGTGAAAAGCTACTACACGTAATTGTTTAAGAAAAGCATTAGCAAACAGTGGGTGAATGTGCCACGTTTATGGCCTTCACGAAATTAGCCGTTTTTCTAAACTTCTAGGACTCGTTAGTGCGTTAATTTCACTAACAAATTTAATAAGGACAATAATAAGGTACTTATAATGCGTTGTAGTTCAATACTACCTATGGATACGCCCAAAGTGTATAGGCGACTCTTAATATGTGTGCATAATGGGTTCCTTGCGCCCGTTATAGCCTCGTTTTCGTCGTCACATCAAAGCGTATGCATACGAGGTATCTCTGATAGTTTATTCATGAACATATCAAAACGAAGCTATAAGCGCAAGGAACCTGTTGTGCATAAATATTAAAAGCGGTCTATTATCTCAGTCATTGATATAATGTACAATCCACAACATTTTTCAACTCCCTTGGAAGTACACAAAGTATTTCAAAACTCTTTATCCTGAACTAATTATTATCTTATTTAGCTACAGCTATTGCTTATCTATACGAATTTGACAACTCTATTAATATAAGCTTACTGATCCGTAAACTAACATGCAGTCCCAGAAATAAGCTTAATCTACAAAATTAACTTCGAAATACAAACAAAAAATTAATGAAATCAGACACGGAGCCCAGATATATTCCTAATTTCTGGAGCTGAGAATTCCCAGACTTGCTAAATATCTAGACTTGATCAGGTTCCATTTACTTTGCATGCTCTAAGGTCTGGGAGCTTACAGTTTGGAAAACACTGTAAAACATATGACAAGTATTCTTTTCTCAATACATCTGTCTTTGTAACGTATTCAGAGCTTTGATGCTTCACTGTTTTCAGGTTTGGCGACGCCGAAGATACAACATTCCGATCGTGCATTTTCGTTGAAACTCGTCGACAAGTACACTGACAAATGAACATTGTGACTGACTCTTCCGGGCCGGCTGTGATTGTGTAATTTATTTATTTTGTGTTGCGTTGTACATTTGTGCTGTAAACTGTTATCAAAACGTCCACTTTGAAGTAAATATTCTTAAACATATATTTAACGGCGTTCATCGGTCTTTTATTCGGGCGAAGATTATATTACAAATCACACAATTGATACATATTCATGTAAGATGCCTTCTATTCATAAAATAGCTGATAACATCATGATGAACTGTTGACCTGGATGGCTTTCATGCTAATCTGGATAGGATAACATCGCTGGAACAGTGTTGTCTATTCCAATATTTAAGCAGATTCAGAGCGTTCTAGTGAACAGATTTGAGTGTACATGTACATAAGATGATTCAAAGTGTGAAGTGGAAACAAGTATATTGTGTGAGAAGAAGAATGGAAATTATTGAAGCTTCGAGACTTCATCTTTGATTTTCAGGAAGCGGGGGAAGGCCCGAATGCCTTGCCTTCTGTAATAATAATAATAATAATAATAATAATCATAATCATAATAATGTGTACACGGCAGCATGCTTAAGGCGCTCAACATTATTAACCCAGTCATTGCAACAATGTACCATCTACAACATGTGTCAGTTAGACGCCAGGTTAACTTTCACATTACCATCGCTTTCGACCAGGTACCTAATTTCAGTTTCAATTTACGAGTAAAGTCTCTTGCCCATGGTGACACTATCGACACTATCAGTGTCTCAGTGTGATGCAGGGTGTAGCATTGAAGGCCTGGACGCTTTACATGCGATCCAATCACTCATCCAATTACTCTCCAAGCTCGGCGTGACCTGGTGCGTTGCACAAGACCATCTCACCTCACCAAAGAAGAGTATCTTCTAATTTCCAGATATCCCTGTGTACATGAAGTGAATGCAGATGTTCGAACATACAAAATCGGTTCCAAGATGTACATATGGTGTATTTGAAGGGTTGAGTTGCATTCAATTATACGTCTACATTGGAGGTAATCAATTGTCCTCTTTCGTCCAACAAAGGTGTGCAGGCAGTCCGGAATATGGTCTTTTATATTTCCACGCTTTATTTTCTGTTAAGGAGACCAACAACACATTTATTTAAAGACATTATCAACAATTGAAAGCATATTAATTGTATTATATTTGTTTGCCGGCCTAGGGAAACACCAATTTCTTAATTTTCTATCCGAGTGGCCCAAGAAACAATACGTACAATGAGTCGGTCTTCTTGATGTAGATGTATACTGACCCTCGTCCATGATTCAAGGTGACCTGTGTGTATACTGACGATCAAAAGAAAGTACACCGATCAGTTTTTGGGAATGATGAAAAAGGCAAAAACACAAAGTGATGTCAAACTTTTACTTTGAGGTATAAGCATGTGAAAACATATCAGCTCTTATATAGACACTTTAAACAGGGTCGTTGTCAAACAGTATTATGGGTAAACTGCTTGTAACCCCCCAAAACGGCCGTATACTTCTTTTGATCTTTAGTATATTTCCGTAGTGGGACGAATATTTCTGTTCAGTTTATATGTTTACTCTTGATGCCATGACTAAAGTACAGCACACAATGGTTCCATCCTCCTTAATTGTTAACACCATTGGGTGTACAGCGTATATTTCTTTGGTTTAACAAATGCGACAAGAAGACCAATGTTTCCGGTCTGATTATACGTAGGTCTACAGGTTAATTATTGTGTTAACTACGTATTTGGTGGGCACGTATACGTTATCGTGTCCGTCGTATTGCGAGGTTGATATTGCCGTAATTACCATTATAGTGATCGGCAGCAGTACTTATCCGAATTTCCACTTAATTCAATTTATGAATTTTTTACCCATGTTTCTTCGCAGTACTGAAAAAATCCACGTAAATTAGAGCAGAGTCCCCCCACCGACAATAATATAAAGCAAGAAGACATTGTCGTCAATATCCCCCGCCATGCATACATATTTTGTCTTCTCTCCTGAAATTTGTTGTTTGACCTGAGTCCTATACAAGTGCTGTAACTCTAAATGACCCATCAAAAATGTCTATTTTCATATTCAGTCAACATTGCTATGGTGAGACAATGTATCTAACATAAATTTTGTTCAATATAGCATCAATACCTTCTGAGAAAGCTGTCTTCATTGCACTACACACGCAATAAGTCAATAAAAGCAATCAAGGGCTATAACTCTGTAAATAATTCACCCAAAGCACTAAGTTTCGAACTCAATCAACATCACCATAGTGACAATTTGTGTGACAAATTCATTGATGTAGCTACAATACTTTCCGAGAAAAGTTGTCTAGAGTACAAGTGTGACGTTAAAACAACCAAGGGCTATTACTCTGTAAATAATTCACCCAAAGCACTAAGTTTCGAACTCAATCAACATCACCATAAGGACAATTTGTGTGACAATTTCATTGATGTAGCTACAATACTTTCCGAGAAAAGTTGTCTAGAGTACAAGTGTGACGTAAAAACAATCAAGGGCTAGTACTCTGTAAATAATTCACCAAAAGCACTAAGTTTCGAACTCAATCAACATCAATATAGTGACAATGTGTGTGACAAATTCATTGATGTAGCTACAATACTTTCCGAGAAAAGCTGTCTAGAGTAAACGTGTGAAGGGCGGAAAGACAGAATGACTGACGGACAGACGAATGCGATTCTAATATCCCCCGCAACCACTTCGTGGCGGCGAATAATAACCATGCTTTAGTGTCTGCATTAGGACGACTAAACACAAACTCATACTCAGAAGGCAATTCCACACGAGAGAATATTTATGTGATTCTGTTGTATTGGCTGTTAGTTTGGTAAGGGTTTAAGTGGATTAATCCGTTCTGTTGAGTTTTGGGGCAGGCAATTTGAGAGCGATGTGAAATATTGTGGAGAAGCAAGTTTATGTTGTGTCAAATCTTTGTTTACTGTGGAGAAGTGAGTTTATGTTGTGTCAAGTATTTGTTTACTGTGGAGAAGTGAGTTTATGTTGTGTCAAGTATTTGTTTATGAGTTCTCGCCTTTCATGCTACGGAAATCTTGTGCCCAACTTGTCCAGTCTACGAAATGTCGGTCTTGGCGTTGTGTTCAGGGTTGTAGCTGAGCTTTGGGACACTGTAGAATGTTGCGGTTTCTTTTCATTTGAAGCGAAATGTATATGGAAGCAGTGGATAAATAAATAATACTAAACAAGCTTCCGTTGAATATCATTTATATGAAACGAGATAATTGTTTCTGCATCTGACGAGCGAAAGCAAGTCATATTAACTATTCTCGAGTTTCATGTTCATGATATTCAACGGGAGTTCGTTTAGTATTTTATTTCTTACACATCCATTGTAACATATAAATAAACTCAGAAACAGTATACTTTACAAACACCATTGCGTTCGAGCTTCCTTGCGTAGTGATATATTGCCACTTCACTACCGCAATTGAGACCTCACGCAAATCCAAATATTCCCCCGGTTAATTATTTATTGTGACGAGAAACGCATATAAATAAATAATTTAGCCATCAATTACTTTATATCCACGAAAATATTCAACGATTACTACAACTTCAATTCATTGTAATAATAGCGTTAGTTATCGTTCGATATAGATTTGACATTAGCTATTTAGTTTGTCACGTGATGTGGCGGCATGCGATGTAGAGTCGTTCCGGACCCATACACACACTTCATTCTGCTCCAGTTTTACTTTGTAGTGTTGTCGCTGTAACATCAGCTGTGTAGCTATATTAAAGTAGTGAAATATTTCGTGAAATATATTACTGATATCTTCGCGGATATGCATATGTAAGAATACAAATACAAAAAGGCAGGGTCCGTTGGCCAGCTCGTGGTGTTTATGCTCTTTTTATATATTATATACCCTATGAGTACGAAATTATATAACGGGCGAATTTTGTCGAACCAATTTAATTTCTGAGTAATTTTAGCCTGCAACATCGGAGTAATGTTTAGAAAACTAAGCAAAACATAATTTTCATTTTTCTCATTAATCGACTGACCAATCAGTGATTCGAGCCCTTGCAGTTTTCACCTGACCAAAGCGGCATGAATCGCTATGTTTTGAATTGAATTGGTGGTGTCTTCTTTCGTTTGTCGAGTAACTGAATCCACGCCAAGGTTGGGAGTTTGTGTTGAGTTAATTTCAGGTCTTCCAACAAGGGAAATCACAACGAAACTGATATTCGAAAATGCGGAAGCAATCGATCACCTTCTCCATATCTTATCAGCTGGGTTCGTTTGTACAGCTGATTACACCGATAGTTTAATATTTGCGTCGATATCAGCGATCTAAAAATAGCAAACTGGTACGTTCTGAGAGACAACTGTTTACAATAAACACAGCTAAGACATTATTTAGAAACTTTATCAGAATAGATGACAAACAATAAGGCATTATATCTCATGCCTTCATCAAGTTCATATCTCTGAATCATCGCTAGATCGTAATATATTGTTTCAATAGCAATATTGTTCTGTTTTCGTTCATTGCATATCTAACTAATGTTCTATTGTGTATAAATAAAATGAATTTAAACAATAAACTTGTCAGTCGGCACAGCAGAGTGTTGGTGCTAAATGCATATACATAACATTGTTTTAGGGGCGCTTTGGAGACAAAACTGTAAACACTGCTCGATGGATGTACAGCTGGGTTATCTCACCTCAGGTCACGATGAACGCTTTTCATTAACGGCGTGTATTAAACGTGGAGTTACATGTGTAATCTATATTATACTGACTGCTGGGACGGACAAAAGGAACGGTCGTTGGAAACATTGTTAAGCGAAATATCATCTCAAGTTTTCGACGTCCATGCCAATGGGTCATCCGGATACATGGAAGACACACCAGATATTGACAGGTCATGAGTTTCATGGCTGATTAAAATATGCAAGGTTTTCAAAACGCATTGTCAGTAAAACATACACTCACGATCGATAGAAATTATACTGATTAGTTTGGGGGAATGATAAAACATGCAAAAACACAGGGTGATGTAAGGCTTTTACTTCAAAGGTATAACAATTTAACGATATGACAAAACTGTTGTGCACAATAATCACCATGAAATGCCAGAGGGTCGTTCTAAAACAGCGTTAGAGATAAATTGCTTATGACAAAAAAACGTGGCGCTATACTTTCTTTCGATCGTCAGCTTAATTCCTCATATGTATTATCGTTACCTTATTTGTTACCATCAGTATATTTAAACCGCCATTAAAATGTTAAAGTTGGATACGTGTTCCCAAGCTCAAGATAGGGTCGGTGCGTTCTGTGCGAAATAAATCCCATAAACTATAA
>JAUELE010253411.1:0-10739 GCA_031471655.1 Diodora aspera | reverse complement strand
TGGAAACTTATTTATTGGAGGCATGTATTTCGACTCTAAGAGAAAAAGATATGCTTTTCGTTTGTAAAATTATTTGGTTGACGTTAGCAAATGTGACCTCAGTTGCCCCGTCAGGTCGAAAACCAGATCGCCAGTACCGAGCAAATTAGGGTACATGTCTGAAAACAGGTCTCTTGCACAGGCTCTGTGCTTTCATCGAGTGAATTTGACAAGAACAGACCTAGAAACTCAGTGAAGACAACATCAAAATCCATATAAGTCATTTCAGTGTCACCGGCTTGTTGTCACATTAAACAAGCCCCACATTCAAATGGGTTGTTCTAATTTAGCATTCGTATTCACATCAAAAACATTATAGATCTTGGGCTGAAGCATAATTTGCCATGTATGCTTTCGTTGACTTTAGTGAAGTTTTCGATTGCATTAGAAGCCCCAGGGAATAGAAGAAAAACCCCATTTCAGTTACTATTCTTTATTTAATGCCTATGAGCTACAAGATATATTCGTTTCAGTCTTACGTTTCAAAAGTAAAAGTGAGGTCACATTCCCATAATGACCTCAAAGAACTTGAACCTTGATTTGTTTAATTAAGACTCACATGGTCAGATACGATCTTATAAAACAAATACTGTCTTTTTAACTGTGAAAAGTACACTAAAAATAAGAGATTCAGGAAAACACCAACTGTCAATGGAACTTCGTTTCATGATACGAAGCTTTGAAAATGCTTCTAGCCCGAGTCACGTGAAATATTCAAATCTAGAAACTCCGACAGAAAAGGGGACTTTCATTTAGGTCCCACACAATTTACCATAGACCAGGAAAACATGCACTCCTATTGCTTTGAAAGGACGTTGACCAAAGCATAATATTCAGAACAAGCGAGGGATATGCGGAATTGCTTACAACTGTTACAACAAATGGGAAATATCTCTTTTAAAGCCTTACGTTTTGAAATGAATTTAACATGTTGACGAGCTGTTGTTTGTGAACTGCTATATTTTATCTGTAATCTACACGATGAAACATCTTTAAAGTGTTTATGAAGACGGATCTGACCATGCATGTAACTTTACCGTGTCATGAAACTACCAAGAAAAGGTATTAGTGAAAATATATTTTAAACATCCATATAACAATACCTGCATACCCGAGTGTGCAAAATCAGCAAAACGTCAAAAAGACAAAATGACAGCAGCAATTCTGAGAAATCTTTCATTCATCTTATACATGCACACAATCTGCATGTTCAACGTCACTGATACAAGCTGTCAAACAAAAACCCTTTACTGTCTGTACAACATGACAAATAATAATAACGCTTTATTGTCCCAAATGGGAAATGTGTTATATGAATGAAAATCAAATTTCGTCAGTTTTCTTGTCCCAGAGAGTTTATTCTTCAAAACTGGGACATTTGCAGATTGTTTTTGTTTAGGTTGAATCTTGCCAGTGTGTTTTGCATAGGTAATACTCTTAATGGTGTGTAGGTCAACCATATTTTTACAAATTAGCAGTTAATTAACACATTTTGGGTGTTTTCCTATGTCCCTCAGACCACTTACCCATGTTCAGAAAGGTAAATCACTTGGTTAAAGACAAAAATGGCTTGAAATTTTACATTAAATTGCTTGATTAACAATTATAAAATCGGAAATAGAACTGTTTTTAGGTTCATAATCGGTAAAACCTACTGAAAACCTCTTGTTTTACCCTGTCCCTCAAGTACACGTCATTCCCGTAACAATCAAAGAAAATGGTAAAATAATAACTGATCCCAAAGGACTGGTCCCTTGAACTTCCTGTCATGCCCAGAACTCACTTCCTATGTGAATTTTGCCATGTGCTGTTGTGGAACTGACAGTAAAGAGAGAAGATAATCGACATTTTCAGGTAAGGCTCGCCTCAGTATAAATTATTTATGTCATTCCCGTAACGCCGAGAATGACTGGATCAAATAGTTAAATGGATTTGACTTTCACATCACAAATAGGCATTGAAATTTTGTTCATGTTGCTTGAACAGATTCCAGCTGGGGAGCATTAATTATTTAATAAATGTAATTTTTCTCAAAATATGTCCTTCCCGTAACAGTCATTCCCGTAACAGGTTATTTTGTTACGGGAAGGACAGAAATCGTTACAGGAATGACAATTCAAGAATTAAATCAAAATTTGATGTATTAAAATGTGTAAGCATGTCATTTAAGTTGTGCTACTTAATAATATTAGCTGATCCCACATGTTAAATCAAAGTTGGCATAAGTAGGTTTATAATTACCACTTTATTATTTTCACTACAAGCCATAATTTATCAGGGGAATGATACTGTGCATACACCGGTTAGGACAAGGGTAGATCATGGCACATGTGTCAATTATGATGATTGTGTAAAGTCAAACAAACCACTTTATTACAAATATAATATATAATTCCACATTCATTTTTCAGAAATTGAAAATGGCCTTATCTAATGCTGAGCGTCAGAGGAAGTTTCGAATGAATCGTGACAGGGATTCTGATCGTAGAAATGATCATCTGCAGAAAGAAAGAGATAGGTATGAAAGAAATAAGGAAGTTGGCAAGAAGAAATCAATTTCTCAAATGACCGCCAGGGGCAAACGTAGCATGAGAAAACAATGGAGAAAAAGCAAACAAAGACAAAGACAACTCGAAAAACAGTGTTTGCTAACTCCACCAAATTCACCCACAAGTCCTGTTAGACCTGATGGAGAATCTCGACAGAAAACACAAAGCTTGAAGAAGAAAAGAAGGGAAATGGCTAAGTGCTACAGAGAAAATAAAAAATTAAACTTGGAGATTAACCAGCAACAGAAGATAATTCAAATGTACAAGAAGAGATGGATGAGAGAAGTGAGACAAACAACTACTTCAGATGAACAAAGTGGGACACCGAGAACTAAGACCAGAAAACTAATGAGACACTTTTCAAAATCAAATGTCAGAAAGACTTTGCTGTTTCACAATGCTTTGGTGGAACAAATAAGATCATCTTACGAAAAAAGACCAAAGAAAAACAAGAAGTCATTGTCACTCTTAGTATCAGGGGCAATTTTACGGAAGTATAAGTTCAGGACAACTGCACGGAAGCTTTTCAGAATAAACTTGAGTCAGAGAAAAGAAGGTAATGATACAAACTGTCTTTCGAAAAGGGTGTATCAGGTTGTAAGAAATTTCTTCGAACGGGATGATGTTTCCAGAATTATGACTGGCTCCAAACGAACTGTGACAAAAAAGAAGGTAAAAAAGCAGCGAAGAATACTCAACGACACCTTGAAAAATAGCTATTGTAAGTACACATGTGAAGGGAACACACAGATCAGCTATACAACATTCCGTCGCTTACGTCCTTTCTGGGTCGTGTTTCCCAATCCAAGCGACAGGAGCACATGCTTGTGCAAACTCTGTGAAAACTGTCAGTTCATGGCTTCTGCTCTTAAAGCATGTGGGGCAACTGAGAGTGATAATTTAGAAAACTTAGTCGAGGAAACTGTCTGCACCTCAAATAATCAATCCTGCATGTACCAAACATGCCAGAAGTGCGTAGGCAGACAAATCACATTCAACAAAACAAAACAAAATGAGACAACAGAATGGTATCAGTGGAGGCTGAAAAAGGAGAAACGAGTGTTTAAAACCAACAACAGTATTGAAAAGGAAGTTACTTTTACAGTCAAAGTAAACGAAATGGGGATGATTTCAGAACTGATAGATCTTTTCGACAATGAAATTAAACGATTGAAGAAACATCAGTTCAACATAAAAAACCAGTACCATTATCTCAGGGAAAAAAGAGACAACCTGAAGTCAAATGAGTGTTTAATACATGTAGACTTTTCGGAAAACTATGAGTGTAAAATGGGTAAAGAAATACAGAGCATGCATTTTGGGGCATCTAAAAAACAGCTTTCTCTTCACACAGGCATTTACTACTGCAAGGGAGATAAAGGAAAAACATTTTGCACAATTTCCGAAAACTTAAATCATGGCCCAGCAGCAATCTGGGAGCATCTAAATCCCGTACTTAAACAGATCAAGGCGACAAATCCAGGCATTGACAACATAGAGTTTTTCAGTGAT
Source organism: Diodora aspera (assembly GCA_031471655.1). Taxonomy (NCBI): domain Eukaryota; kingdom Metazoa; phylum Mollusca; class Gastropoda; order Lepetellida; family Fissurellidae; genus Diodora; species Diodora aspera. The sequence continues at coordinate 6,639 of JAUELE010253411.1, read as the reverse complement.
GGACCGGCTGCACAGTATAAGCAGAAGGCAAATTTCTATTTGATGTCAGTACAGCCATACAAATATGGCTTTCAAAATATTGCTTGGAACTTCTTAGAAGCGGGCCACGGAAAAGGAGTCCCTGATGCTGTTGGTGGTGTTGTGAAAAGGCTTGCTGATAGAAAAGTTAAATTTGGTTTTGATATAACCTCAAGCTGTGACTTTCTTGAAGCAGTTAAAGACAGTTCAATACAAATTTGGTTAGTACAAGACAAAGATATCTACAGAGCTGTGAATGAAATCAGCACCATTCCTCTGAAAACAATTAAAGGCACAATGAAAATCCATCAAGTTATTGTTCAGTCACAATTTGTTATCTCTCATCGCGAGGTCAGTTGTACATGTGTGCGAGGGAATGAATGCAATGAACATAACCTCAGGCAAGCAACTCTAGTTACTGATCAGCCCCAAATGCCACTGAGGACTGAGCAACAGATGCAACAGGAATCATCCAAGCAAAACAACCTCAGACCAAAAGGAATACTTGATGAGACTGGTAATGCAAAAACTCCTTTGGCCGAAGAGGACAAGGAAACCTCAGATGACATTTTCAAAGGATATTTGAAGGAACTAAAAATGTGCAAAACCATATGCCAGTTGCAAAACAAATGTCATGAAATTGTCCAAAAGATAGACAAACTTGATATAAATCCACAATCAGTAGCAGTATTCACAAATCTTTTGGAGGTTGACCATGACTCACTCGATGTCTACCCACCAGATGTCCCTGATGAAAGACTTCTGTTTCCGTGCAGAGTTTTGGCTGATGGAAATTGTCTTCCATCCTGTGGAAGTGTCATTGCGTTTGGATGTGTTGAACATACATCAGAAATGAGGGTTCGAATCTTGTTAGAGTTGGTGTTAAATGAGGATTACTACCTCAAGGATGAGTCTTTACAGAGAGGCCTCATGGGGAAGCACAACGTTCCCCTTCCCTCAACATATGCACAGTACTCGGATATGTATATCCCTGGCATGCATCTAACTGAACAACTTATCAAGGACATTTTCAGGATGGAACTTCTCAACATCAGACTGAATCGGTCTTTCATGGGCATTTGGCAGTTGCACAGTCTATCCAGTGTGCTGAACACCCCAGTCTACTCCGTATACCCGAAACTTGGCAATCCAAATGTTAGAAGGGACCTTAACCGATTAATAGTTCCGCGAAATGGCGCATGCACGGATGAAATGAGGCCGATATACATCTTGTGGACAAGCACGAGAAGCAAAGATATGAATCCTGAACACTGGGCACCAAACCATTTCGTTCCAGTATTACCACTTTCACCAGGACACACCAAAAAGGTTGTTGAAAACAAAGATTCAGAACACGATCAAATGGAACTTAAAGATGGTGAAATAGAACATTCGAAAGTTGCCTCAAATGTTTCTGGCAATCAGCAGAGTGTACATACTGCAGTTGGTGAGCAAAATAAGGTTTCCGATGAACATATTCCCTGCCCAACTGCATGTGTGGGTAGCCATGTTGTGGTTGATTATGATGGCGTTCCATTCCCAGGGTATGTTGAGGATGCTGGAGAAGATGACATTTATGTAGAGTGCATGCATCGAGTTGGAAAAAAGAATAGTAATTGTTTCTATTGGCCAAAAAGACTGCGGGATAGATGTTGGTATGATCATGGCAGCATTGTAGCTGTCATACCAGAATTGAATAAAATCTGTGGTTCTTCACACTTTCAAGTTGATCCCAGTATCTGGGAGAAAGTCATGTCACAATACAACAGCCAATTTTAGTTACGTGTAGCTGTTTTGTGTTTCCTAAGCTCTTTGAAACATCTTGGTTAACAAGTGTAAAGACTTTGTTATTGATAAATAGTTATAACAGTTAGTTTACAGTTAGCAATTACATGTTCACCTTGGAGAGATGGATCCATTCCCGTTCCAGCACCTGTAATACCTAAATCAAATTAAGTCTATGGTTCTTTGACGTTCCAGTTAAGTTCAGTATCTGGCAACCAATGTTAGTTTCATGCAGCTTTGTGTCTGCTGTTTTGTTTCCAATTCCATAGTTGCTGTGTGAAATTTCTAGTTATTGTTGTGATGGTTTGTTCGATGTTAGCAATTATATGTTCACTTTGGATAGTTTGATTCTTTGTTAATATGTCATTCCTGTAACGGACCTGTACATGGCATCCTTTCAGAATATTTGTCAGCACAGACTGCAATGTGTTTGTACACCCAGTTCTTGTTCGATACAATAAACTTAACAGACCTACTTTTTTGTATTATAATTTTATTAGAATACTGGCTATCGGTCATAATTCATGACGTATCTTAAATTTGGCAAATACCCCACCAGAACACGAAATTCGGTGACCATTATTTGTCCTTCCTCTAACAAATCAGTGTCCTTTCTATAAAAGTAATGACTTAAACCCTTTGAGCATCCTTCCTTCTTATCATTTAGAATAATTTTACATTAAATTGTCACTGATTATTAAATATATTGAAAAAATGGTCGTTCGAGTAACAAGTTTCGTCCTTCCCGTAACAACGTTGTCCTTCCCGTAACGGCATTGTCCTTCCCGTAACGGCATAGTCCTTCCCGTAACATGTAAGATATTGCTCAGATTTTTTAAATAAAACTGTCTTATAATCTCCATTTATTCTTGTAGAAGATGTATCCTGGCAAGTTGATTTAAACTGATTGCTAATATGTATATATCTGATCATAATGGAATTTTATGCGGTTTGAAAGTACCATGCATAAGGTAAAAATGAAAACACTATGTATTTTTTAACACATTTTGGCCCATATTACTCAAATATCCGTGAAGTTTTGGTCTGAACACTTGAAACATAAGCAGTTAAAGACCCACAGACAGAAATTTGTGCATTTCATCACTTGCATTGTAGTATTATCTGAGCAATACAGAACGTTACGGGAAGGACATCTTATTACCCACTCCCGTGAAAAAGATGTTAAAATGAAATTAATAACATGCCATTAAGGTGTCTTTTTACTTTTATTTTATTCTTCAGTTAATATTCATTCCAAATAAAAGAATTAAGTTTACATTTTTGAAAAGTCATTTTGTCATTATCAGCACTATCAAATCTTGACGAATTTTGATTTTCATTCACATAATTGTTGTTGGATCGTCTTTATGAAATATATTGATTAAACATATCCAAACTGGTCTCGTCGTTCTGTCTTCGTCTTCGTTTATGTGAGAAGTGAGCTCTGGACTAAAGCAGAGCAAAACGACACTATCTCAGTAGTATAGAAACAAAAATACAAAGGTAGTATAGATGCAAATACACATTCGTCCGGAGACAACTCCATCGTTGCCATTACATACATGTACATGTAGTAAGCTATGTCCGATAATTCGAGATGATCTTCATCAGGCAATATGAGGAATATTGGAAGGAATGCTGTGAAACCATTATTATACGACAACCACACAATCCCTTCAGAATGCTTTACGCTCAAGAGAATGTGTGACTCGGTGATGTACGCTAGACACCAATCTGCTGATTGTTTTGTTTTTCGAAATAATTTGACGAACTATTTTGAAATACGTTTGTCAGTCAATTTGATCCAATCAGGAGCGATATATTTGGGAACGTGCACTTATTAGGCACCTACAATGAGATAGACAGTTTGCAGTATTAATGCAGGAATATATAGAATGTTGTATTTCAAGTTTCAAGTCGATGAATGTCAACAAACGTCTCCTCGCTGAGTGTCACACCTTCTGTATTAGAATAATCTAGTGGTGGTTATGCTAGTCTGTACTTTGGTCTTATAAGGAATATACCCCTACAGGAAGCTTTGTATGTGAAAATTGGTGATTTTTATCCGTGGTATTTATAAAGAATAATATTAAAGATATTTCCCAGACAAGACATGAATATTTTGAAGATACGTTTTATACAATTGTATAATGTGTTACACTATATTGGTAAACTGGGAGTAGCGGGCACAACACTCATGGGCCATCAACCAAGTTGTGTGTCTGCCCACAACGGGCACAACACTCATGGACCATCAACCAAGTTGTGTGTCTGCCCACAAGATTCGATTCATCGTATGTCAATTATGTTCGAGGAGCGTCCTGCTGTTGAAATTTCCAAACTGTGAAATGTCAACACAATAGAGACCTCGAAAATAGTCTGGCTGTCGGTGGAAATCGAAATGTTGGAGCGGTACAGTTTATGCGTCCTGTTATGTCTGTGTGTCCTACCCTTCATCGTTTCACGAGAGATGTAAGAAAATTGAAGTTAAACATTGCAGCTCAGTCGGAGAGGTTTCTGTATGGCACAATCTATTTCAAGATGATATATTGGCTTATCAAGGAGTTTGGACGTTTCTCAATTGATTCCTCAATCTGTGTCTAATTACGTGAAATGTTTGTGCCTAACTCAAAGTAAATATGACGAAAGTAGTATGAAGAAAACCTCGTCATCATGGAACTTATAAATCGCTGCTATAATATTCTAAAAAAAGTTGGGGATATCGGTAATCATCTCGATATATCTTCTGATCTGTATGGTACCTGCAAATAAAAATGGTCTAGTCTGCTAAGGAGCAGGAGATCAGATCGTATGGTTTGTTTTGCTTGGTGTGATTAGGTGGTGGCACACCATGTCGTTAAAGAGAAGTCTGCATTATGGAGCCAACATCACTAATAATCTGACAAGACAAAACACCTCTCGTGGCCAGACATACACGAATCCGTTGAGGCATGCTTCCGGTCATCCAGGGCATAATGACTCCATCAAACGTCCGTATATATGTGACTGACGTTGGCGGAGTCATTATGCCCTGGATTATGAGGATGGCTTGCGACCAGTCAACCAATGTCAGTTTGACTCATGCTGTTCTGGACACTCATGAGTGAGAGCAACGTTCTGAAAGTTTATGAGCATGTTGGAGATGGGCACACGTCAGTTGATATATAATAAGGTTTCAACCTCAGGAATACTAATGGTACAACACGGTGGTATATAATGCTGTATGTGAAACAGAAGATGGCCAATGAGTTATACACTTTTATTTTACTTTTACTTGTAATTAACTCCCATCAAGAAATTGTCCTTCAAAACCCACGGGGCAGGACGTCGACCACACAACAACCTGTAAAGAGTCCTAAGCCCAATTGTCTTTATTCCTTTTTACTCATTAGCAGCGCTTTAAAAACAGTTGACATTACCAATGTCTTGGCTGTTCTTAATTAAATGTATCTTGCAGTCAAACTCATCTCGCAATTTTGGAGGCGCGGTAACAGTGTGCAACAGTGATCCGACGATGGTAGGGTCCAGGATTCGATCCTAGGCAGTGCCCCTCTGTACCTCTGGACAAGGTACTCGACAGTTGATTTGGCGCTGGCATCCGTAAAGGTGGAATAATAATTTCCATGCATAGAGTTCATTATTATACACTGTTGGTAAAACTTGAAGCAACAGCGGTAATTTCAGACAGTATCACACTGTTGGGTTATATTGCTGACTTGCAAATATTCAGATGACTTTTCATGTAACATTATATTCCTGGTTGATGTGCATTAATGTCAAAAAGAAGAAAATAAGGACGAATCGGGTCTGTAAAGTTAGTTTAATCAACAAATGAAAATTCGGTCACAAATCGACCAAAAAGGTCTTGAAAAGTATTGCAATAGTCTGAAGAAAATGTTCTTGGAATTTACAAGGCTTGCTGGAAACATTGAGAAGAATGTCCTGTCGCTCGGATACAGTCAGATGTGGTAAGCAAAACATGCCCCAACACAAGTCAGTAATGGGTGTATCCATCCATGGTCTGAATCACCTCATGGCAACGTTTCCCCATGGACCTCACCAGTTTACAGAGAAAGTCCATCGGAATATTGTTCCATTCGTCAAGAACGGTGTGTGCCGGCTTCCTGAGATCAGTGATCGGCTGTTCCCGCTCGCTAAGACGTCGACCGATGGCATCCCATATGTGTTCGATAGGGTTCAGATCCGGACTTTGACTTGGCCACGGAAGAGATTCAATCTACAGATCTTTTTTCAACTCTGCTACCATTCTGGAACGAAGTGGACGAACAATATCATCCTGGACGTGTTCCACAGGGTGTCCTGTATAATGTATCCATATTTTTCAACATTCATCGTTCCCCTTATACCACCCTTATATCCACTTTCTGGTGATAAGTGAAGGCTACTCACACTATCACTGAGCCACCACCGCCTGACACTGTTGGGAGAACGTTTTGAGGGAGGAATTCTGTATTGGGGAGACGTCGCACCCGTAAACGGCCATCAGCGACGTAAAGGTTGTACCTGGAACCGTCAGACCAGATGACACGGCGCCAAGTCCGAAGATTCCAGTTCCGTCTCTCCCAAGCCCACACAAGGCAATTACGATGATGGATGGCAGTCAACCTGGGTCTCCTCAAAGGTCTGCGAGCCCCAAGTCCGCCAGCAAGTAGCCACTTGTTGACCAGTTCTCGTGATACATGCACGCCGGTTAACTGTATCCACCACTGACGCAGCCGATTCGCAGACAAGAATGGATTTTGCAGTGCCATCTGCAGTAGCCGATCGACGGTCTGCTCTGTCGGTGGTCTTCTTTTTTGGAACGACCTTCACACT
>JAUELE010253410.1:9114-19227 GCA_031471655.1 Diodora aspera | reverse complement strand
AAACATAGGAACAACACCAAGACTCTTGATCATAGGTGGAGGATGGTGTTAGACATAAGCACAACACTAGACATCTAATCAAAGATGCATGATGCACAGCGCCCTTGTTACCAATTCCCACTGACCACAGGTACAACCAAGCATCTTCATCGCAGGTGGGTTGTGATGTTAAACAATAGGCACAACACCAATCATCTTAATTACAAGTTGATGACTTTAAATAATAGCCACACCTCCATGTATCTTAATTGCTGATTTATGATATTAAACATAGGCACACCACCAATTATCTTAATCACAGATGGATGATGATATTAAGTGCATAACATCCACTATTCCAATCACCACCGAATGATGATACTGGACACCATGCACCCCGGTCAGCAAATGACTGATGATGCTGAACTCCATGCATCCCTGTCGCCAAATGACTGATGATGCTGAACTCCATGCATCCCTGTCACCAAATGACTGATGATGCTGAACTCCATGCATCCCTGTCGCCAAATGATCGATAATCCTTGACACCATGCATTCATGTCACCAAATGTTTGATGTTGCTCAACACCATGCATTCATGTCACCAAATGACTTATTGACATTGAAGCACCGATGAGTAAGAATACTTTGACAAATACTGCTCAATTTAAAAGAAAGTTCGTATGTTTTAGAGCGAGATAGTTGATCAGTTGATTGTATATGTAGTCGTTACGATAGACAAGATAATAGAATAATTACAGCTGTAAAAAGACGATGCAATGAAGTGAACAGAGTGAGAGCACAGTATAGCCTTTGCTACAAAGGAAAAGTTTATATGATGTTATCTTGCTGATCACATGCATGCCTACTTACACAGCTAAAAAGTGATCAAAATACTTTAATATGTTGATGGTCTTGAGTTTTTTACCAATAATTAATCCAATTATTTTCGATAATTTATTGACTTTAACTGACATTTTAATTATGAAGAGAAAATTAGTTCAGGATTAGATCTGTGAGAAACAAAATTCAGTTGGAGCTTCAATTACATACTGAAGGAAACAACTGCGAGTGCATGTACACAATGAGAAACAGTATCGGTGCTGCGGTTACTGCACGGTCGTTAATTACCCGAACTCGGGGCATCATCAAGGGAAACAACATCGCCACCCAATGAAACGTTTTTATCAGAAACAGAGCGTTTATCTTTAAGACTCTAAGATATATGTCATTTACTCGTGTGTATTTCAAGCAAAGGACTGGGAATAATAGCACATATAATAGTTAATGATCAGCAGAGTACATTGTGATGGGATTCATTAGTTCATCGAATGGGTTTTGTGATTAAAGGTTTGCTTTGACAAAGTTATAGGTAAAAACTGTTGCGAAATCGGTGGCTGCAATCTGCTGTAACGATACATGTGTATTTAGTCATTGTTATGCTGGTGATGAACTTTTGTACCCACTGCAGTCATTGAGAACAGGAAGGTGTTTCCGTTTCAGTTCCCAGTCACACAATAAGCACTGATCACCGAGTATTGTTTATACGGATAAGGGCTTCATTAATCTACTTCGACTTTTTATTTTGTCCAAGGCAAATAACCAGCCTGCTTTCACATGGTATTAACTGACTTTGTACAGGTAGTATATGAACAATACAGCTGGGCGGAGTCGTATACGACAAAAGGGGGAGGGGTGTGTTTCTCGGTGTTATGGTTTTAGAGAAACCGGTGGTATTCTATTTTAATTTGTTCCTCTTCACAAATTGCAGAATTTTATGACATTTTTATATTGGTCCTATCGACTGAAATGGTTTGGCCAGAAATTTTCTCTTGTCAGCATCTAATAAAGGCAACCGTCAAAATTTGGACCACAAAGAAAAAGCCTTATAAACTGCATACCCCCCACAGTTAGAAGATTACAAGTACTGTTGCCTGATTTACTATATAGTCCCCGTTTCATTTCTGTGATTCTTTTCGAAAGATGGCATCAAGAATGAGAGTTATCTCCCCGCCGATCAGCTCCGAACACTGACATCCGACACCGACTGGCCATTTGATAGCGTTATAATATAGGCGATATCATCTTTGTGAGCGAGTGTCAATGAAGAAGCTAACAATAAGATTTCTTTACAAGTAGTTTACGATGAAGCAAAGCTATCTTTTCATCAAATTAGTTTGTTATGGTTGTGAAGTTGTATACACCTTGGTCCAGCGAATAATAATATATTCCGATGCGAATGAGTTTGCAGTTTATAAAAGGAAAAAAAGATGGAGATATGAATTCATGTGAAATCATCTATAGCTTTCAGTGAATGTTTAAATGATATTTAAAACTTATCTAAATCTAGCGACTCAACATAAAGATAAAATATATTTGTAAAGACTTTTATATTACCACAATGACTAGTCAAATTTTTCCATACCGGTAAACTGAAAGAGGATAGCCATTTCAGGTGTGTAGACACGACCGTCGCTGACAAAGGAGAAATGAAATAAAGAAACCTCATTATTCGAAATATCTCCGCTTGCTTTCAAAGTGACAGATCTATCAAGATGCGTTCTGTTTGTCGACACGTAATACAAGTACAGCTGTACAGTATACAAGCAACTGTAATGGCAGGTCCCAGAAGTAGACATGACTAACATTTAGTCCCAGAAATAAGTTTAATCTACAAAATTATGTTCATAATTATAATTCAGAACAGGAGCCCAGAGATATTCCTAATTTCTAGAGCTGAAAAATTCCTAGACTTATTAAATATCTAGACTTGGACAGGCTCCATTTTCTTTGCATACTCTAGGATCTGAGAGACAGACTGGATTAGAATTCAGTCTTTTGGAAGTGATGGTTAATGTTAATCATATATTAGCGCATACGCCATTGGTTCTAAGACAATGTCAGTGGCCCTTTGTAGTGACCAGCCTCTACCTTAGACCTTGCTTGTATTAATTTGTACGCAATTGAATATTCTTTTAAACAATGACAAATAAGGATAATGATGGCCTCGAACCTTCTTTCAATGTTAATTGTGTATATTTGATCTGGATCTGAATATGGCACAAAGTAAACATGACTAGAAGCATCATGTGAACAATGATTTATGTGTCCGCTCCGCGACAATTTGTCCGGTCCTGTTGCCGTCCACAAGGAGAAACTGGAGAAGGTGATTCAAGCACCCATAAAGCTTAGAGTTGCCGTGTTAATCTGGCCGAATTCACCGGCCGAAACGCACAGAGGTTCTAAGCCACCCGAGTCGAAGCACAGAAGAAATCAGTGACTAGAACTAAATGTAAATCTTGTTGGCGAAGTTTGGAGACAACTGGTTGTCGTTTCAGTGCGAACTGATTAAAAGGGTACAGAATCACAGGAGAAGACAAGATACGAAGAAAGGGCGAAATACGATCTCTTTATGATACGGGCATTCAAAGGGCCTTTGTCCCGAGGGGCCAAGACGCAGCTAGACCGAATTCACCATCTTTTAGGGAGTTTCTCAAATAGCTTGGCAGAGTCACTAGATCGGAAAAATAGACCATAATTGCAACAGAGGAGGTAGAGTCCCAGTTTTAGGGATCTCAAGTTACCAATGTGAAATAAATAGTTTTAAGATGCAAACAGTGTAATCAGGTCTCAATGCGTTAATGAATGGGCTCTAAAGGATGCCGAGATAACTAGCGAGCCCCGCAAAGCGACACCAGGATTTTGACAGTCGTGGAGGAAAGGTGTATTCAGTTGCAAAAGCCTTTTATTCGTCTTGTATTAACATCGCTTCCATAACTTTGAGACGTTCTGCTTGAAGAGAAATAAATATAATGATATTTGACATAGCTGGAAATCTTGACTGTAGACGAGGCGGGGGGCCGGCAGGTACAATACAGACTGGCTGCCGGGTGAAGGGCTCGACGCTGAGCCTGTAAGGCTTTCACTGTGCTTCGGTGTTGCGTGGATCGCCGTCAGAGTGAAAGATGGTGATGATGATGATGATGATGATGACGATGATGATGAGCAGGAGGAGGCGGATGTTAATGATGATGACGATGGTGATGATGATGATGAGGCGAAGGAGGAGATCGATGATGACGATGATGATGAATGATGCCGATAATAATGATGCAAGCAAAATGCTGGCGGATCATTTAAAGACATGTTACAGTTAAATAATATTTCGGCTGGATATCCACGTGGAGTATGATGGTGATGCTGTACAGTTTATTTTGCAACATGTTTATTTTGTTGCTGTTGATGTATTTTTGTGAAAATCTTCATATTTTATGGGTTTTTTTTATTTTCTCAGAGAAATAGTCCAGAAAGCAATGACAATTATTACAGCTATAAGAACATAAGTTAAAGCAATTAATACGGCTCTCTCTCTCTCTTTACGTCTTCTTCCCCAGTTCTTACCTAACAACAAAGTTCACCGGCTTTGTATTCGCTTTAAGTGTCTATTTAAATAAAGTGGGTAAACAAACTGACGTATGTGTTGCTACAGATCATAAATCATATGTATGATTTTAAAGTAAATGTTTGTCTCATATGCTCGGTGGAAGGTTTATACACAACTGAGTACGGTGTACTGTACTATACTCTGGGTGTGTTAAGAACGCGCGCTAGAGTGACACGGATAACACATAATCTGGTCTTAATCTCAAGGGAAAAGCTAGACTTCTCAAGACCCTGAGTCAAAACATAGAATTCTGCAGACTCCCCCACAGTCATCACTGCTTGGTCGGCCTAAGACACAACAATACAAGGCAATATGGAATAATAACCTGTCTCTGATTTTACATATACATGTACATGTATATGTATTTCAGGAACTTTACAGACTTACGGTCTTGACAAAAGTCTTGGGAAAACATTCGTCTATTCTAATCTACAAAAGGTGCTGAACGCAAAATCAATGACGACAGGCTTTAGTCGTTTCATTAAGCATCGCACAGCATAACATATGATATATACGTGTGTAAACATGCTGGAAAGCAGCAAAGATTTGTAGCCATTTACCAGCATGAGCGGGCTAAAGTGACGACATATACGGAGTAGTGACACCATTAGATGGTTTTAAAAATTAATGCCATCGCTAAACGGCATGTATGTATTGAGGATGCAGTGAATGGTTTGTATGAATGAAATGGTGACATCAGTGAATGTATGGATAGACTAGTGACAACACTGAACGGTGTGTTAGGGCTAGTGGCACCATTGAACGATAAGGATGGACAGGTGACACTACTGAATGGTAAGGCCGACTAGGGACATCACTGCATGGTAGGGACGAACTAGTCATACAACTGAATGGAAAGGACAGACTATAGTGAGACCACTGAATGATATGGATAGACTAATGACACCATTGAATGGTAAGGATAGACTAGTGACAACAAGGATAGGTAAAGGCGGGCAGGTGACACCACTGAACGGAATGGATGGATCAGTCACACCACTAAATAGTATGGTCGGCCTAGTGGCTCCACCGAATGGTATGGGTGGACTAGTGGCAGCAATGAACGGTATTGTCGGGCTAGTTGCACCACTGAACGGCATGGTCAGACTAGTTTCACCACTGAATGGCATGGATGGACTAGTGGCAGCAATGAACAGTATAGTCGGGCTAGTGGCACCACTGAATGGTATGATCGGGCTAGTGGCACCACTGAATGGTATGGATGGACTAGTATCATCACTGAATGGCATGGATGGACTAGTGGCAGCAATGAACGGTATTGTCGGGCTAGTGGCACCACTGAACAGTATGGTCGGGCTAGTGGCACCACTGAATGGTATGGATGAACTAGTATCATCACTGAACGGTTTAACGGACCAGTGACATTATTGGTCGACATGGTCGGACTAGTGGCACCACTGAACGATATGATCGGACTAGTGACTCCACTGAATGGTATGGATTGACTAGTATCCTCACTGAACGGTATGAATAGACCAGTGACATTATTGGACGGTATGGTCGGACTAGTGACACCACTGAACGATATGATCGGGCTAGTGACTCTACTGAATGGTATGGATTGACTAGTATCCTCACTGAACGGTATGAACAGACCAGTGACATTATCGGACGCTATGGTCGGACTAGTGACACCACTGAGCGGCATGGATTGATTAGTGACTCCACTGGACGGTATGAATAGACCAGTGACATTATTGGACGGTATGGTCGGACTAGTGACACAACTGAACGGCATGGATTGACTAGTGACACCACTGAACGGCATGGATTGACTAGTGACGTACTAACGATATTTATGAACGGGCTAGTGACACGTCTGATACGCACGTACAAGTGTTCTTTTTAACTTTCAAATATTCTGTATTAAGTGTATATACCCAAGTCTATCAATGTTCTAATCTACATGAACTAACAGTTACAAATAGTTTATTGTACCAAGGAAAATTTCTATTCATGGTTTATAAAATTAATAACACTTCGTCGTCAGTGTCACTGGCCCTGTGAAAATCAAGCACACTGCGACATAATGACATAAGAAAAGAAAGGGAAGCACAGCTCAAAGGCTATCCAAATATTATTGTTCGCTATTTATTAGGGAGGATTTCATTTCAACTTCTTTCATAAGAAAATAAACGTGGCATCGAAATTCACAATATTGCCCAAGATACATATCTTTCCTCACACTCGGTGGAGTAATTTCGGATATTTCATTTCGCTTTTATTGCTTCGTGCCTATTGATATGTTATGCCGTCGTATTTACAGGGGTATTATTTCTGCAAATAGTTAAATATTTGACGGCTCGGGAGGCAATAAAACACCAGTTGTGTTATCGCACGGAGAAAAGAGTTGTCTTCTCATGAACATCACCACTGACAACAGGGAGATCTGTACGCGATATCTACGATTCAATTGCAAGCAGCAAATAGGTTGGTCTTTTCAAAATAGCGAAAAGACGAAAATTACTTTAAATTAGTCATATACAGAAATATATGAGATTCGCTTTGATGTTTTGTTATATTTTAACTGGTCGGGATTACAGTGGAAATAGGTCGTGTCTATCGCCCGTTGTTACTATGGAAAAAAAAGAAAGTAAACGGATCAGGGATAGTTAGGAATATTTTATGCAGATATTTCCCAAATTCAATTAGTTCTGTGTTCGCTTGCGGTGTAACATTTCATTTGCTTCGCGCGTTCAATGTACCGTCGATATCCTCCCCTTCTTTGTCGCCGTGGACCCTGTCTTTTCACCTGTCCCTCGTCTCCCCCTCCCCCCTTTTGGTATTCAGGTAAATTAAAATTTCATCCTCTCTGTGTATATCAACAGACAGAGCTACTTTCGCTTTGTGGGAGCACAGCGGTTTCGAATTCGAGCTTGTACACAAATGAAAACAGAGGCTTGTTCGGGGGCTTTATATCCCCACTTGGGATAGATGTAAGCAAATGTGGGTGTGATATTTCAGTGTTAGCACCTCAACATCGCATACCTCCACACTCACTCTCGTCCGCCGAAAGATATAATTATATCACAGACGAATTCCCAACATAAATAAACAGTTTGCAGATGTTGGATCTATATCGTGTTAACGTACAGATGGACAACTAACTTCCGAGTTTAAACAAGGGTGTCTGCGGCGCGACAAGGAAAGAGGATTTCCACACCGGAGATAACACATTCAGTGACCTCCCCTTCTTTAATACAATGACCTTTGCTTCATTTGAGAGACTTGATATTATCGTTTCGTCTCAATTCATGGTTTTGCCATTATATTAAAGCTATAGTTGAAACTGGCAGATAATGGTTATTTAGACGCGCGACTGCGCACATGCTATCCTCACAAGGATGTTTTATGTTGTTGTTTTTATCAGTGAACTTCCATTGCCGCTGTTTGGAATTTGTATTGCTGTCTATTATAAACTCCACGCGTTTTATGCACTGGGTTTTTTGAATGGCACACTTTGAACGTTTTAGATAAGATTGCAATCAGTTTCTTTTGTTCTGTACACTCGGAAACGGCATGTTATTTAAAGTGTTCTGACAGATGGAATCCCACCTGAATTCTAAATTCATAAGCACCTAATCACAAGGTTTAAATTTGGTTTGCCAAAAATTGGGTAAGATGAAATATGTTTTAATGAGGTTTAACTAGCAATTGCTATCTTAAAGCTACGACAACCAATTCAGGTTTTGGTCAAATATAACGAGGGTAAAAGTGTACAACAGATTCCAATTTCACGAGAAATACCCTCAACGACTCAGCAGCCAGCGTGATAGACTCAGGCGTAAATTAATTGAATATTTCTCATAGGCATAGACATTACTTATGACGATCCATACTGTCTTCATTCTTCCATCGAAACTCTTTCAAGCTTAGATTTCTAAAAATGTGCCAAGTGGATGAAAAGCTGTTACAAATGTATCTGCATTGAGAACGTATTTATTCTCTATCTGAAAGAACTGTTGCATTGTTTCTGTACTGTCCAGGACATACCCCTGCTGCTGTAGGTTCTTGGTGACGGACTGTTCTGACATGTTGATGTCTTTGCACACTTAACGACATGGAAGAACTACATTATTAAATTTGCCCACAAAACATCCAACTAAATAAATCCAATTTCCAATTGTTAAACTCGTTTGCGTTCAATTAGAGTTGCTATGAAGATATGACATGCCAAGTATAAATTGCGAAATTCCATTAGTGGAATTATATATGTGATGCAAAAGCATTATCTATTATGCAGTAATGTTTAAATGCTTTCTCTAGGATCTATTGGCGCGTGCATTAGGGAAACCTTAAACTTTCTCTCAACAAAATGAGGTTTTGTAATTTTTAATTGTCTAAAAGATTTTATGTTCTTTATCTTTTGTTTCCACATCTTTTATGCGTGTCCTGCCTACGTATTGTCCAGGATGGATGTATGATGTTTGGTTTGAAAAATATATGAACATCCTCTCTTTAGTTTTATCTGTTTGTCACTGTATTTTAGCCTGCAACATTAAAGTTCTTATTGTTGCAGACGCAAACACGCAGTCTAGATATTGTCTTCCGGTCTAGATAACTGCAACTTCAGTTAGTAGATACTCTGGGAGCTTAAGTCTTACATTTACAAATATTTTTTACTTTATAAATATTAGAAATATTCATCTCATTTAGAGACTATACATGTACGTGTATTTTATTCTAGCTGCATCTTGCAAGACTTATGCTTTAGCAGTGCCGTAGCACCAATGGGGGCAGGGGGACGTCCCCTCCCCCCCCCCCTCTCGTTTTTTCACATGACAAAAACAATTGATATTTTTGCAGTCTAAAGTCAAAACAACTTAAAACTTTATAAAGCCAAACCAAAGCAGAGAAAAGATAAATAAAAAGCTACAGATAAAGCAGGGATAGGGTCTATATACATGTACATCTTTCAGATTAAAATCTAGGCCTACTGCTGTAATTAGATACATGTATACGAAAACATAGGCCTACTATAGTTTCAGGTCAGCGCTATCTAAAAATGACATGTTCATGTAGATGATATTTTTACCTTAGTAACACTGTCAGATAGTTGTGGTTTGAAACTCTTTGATTTGAACCTTACACCACATTTATTTTGCTTGAAAAGAAGGGAAGCTTTGCTCTCTAGGTAGTAGACTACACAGCAATGTCACCCGTTACGTTGTGCCCCCCCTTCAGTTTTCTAGTCTTTGCTACGGCCCTGTTTAGAGATCTGTTTCATTAGATGTAACAGCCGAATTAGCTGTGCTTCATTCCAATAACTACTACTACTACTTTGCCTTCTTCTACCATCATCACCACTACTATCTCTTCTGCTGTTGCTGCTGCTACTATACTTCATTTTACAGGTTGCTTGTGTAACCTCAGTTTTTGCTGTTGGTATTAAGTGGTCAGACTATTATTGACTTCGATACAAACGTACAATAGTCATGGTTGACAAATGTATATAACATGCTACATGTTTATGTGATGCCTACTGAAGTTGGATACTAAATGAACACATTACATTTCAGTGCACGTCCTGGTCGCCCCCCGAAGAGATCTCCCTCCATCCACGCCAGTCCGGAGACGATCGAGAAGTTGAAAAAGAGCCGACTCGATGGCGACTACCAGTTTGATCCCAGGCTCTATGGTAAATATTTCTAAAGTTTCTCTTCAGTTTG
>JAUELE010253399.1:0-10740 GCA_031471655.1 Diodora aspera | reverse complement strand
GGTAAATTAGTAGGTAAAGTGAGAATTAAAAATTTTGTAAATTTTGTTGGGGGCAATAGGTATATTTACTATTACTGGTATTCTGTCAAACGGGTGCAGCACATCCCACTCCATTCAGTTAACCCTTTGTCAAAACAGTAACAACAAACCGACATCATAAGGGACCACTGATCGACGTCCTGTGCATAACTCAGTATCGAAAGGTCGACATAAGATATTCCAGCAGAGCACTACGTTCTGGTGTATGTGTCAGCGACCTTATCATTCCAAGGATAAAGGAGGAAGCCTTCTCTGTTACCGCACTTAAACTGTGGGATGAACTTCAGGTCTAGGTAAAAGCCGCAAAAAAGTCAACAGAAACGTCATCTATTTATCAACCAAAGCAGGGTCACCGGGACAGTAGGTGCTATAAGATTCATTTCTTCATTCATTCAAACCACATACCACGCATTACTTCGGGACAAGCATGTTTATATGTATATTTTCAGTTCCCAGGTATAAATCATGATGGGCTGCAATATGACATCGGAATAATGGGAAAACAAGCACCCAAGTTGCAGAGAGTGTGGGTCGGGCCTTTCTTTCCAATTGTCAACCTTCATCATCCAGACACGGTCAAAGTTCTGCTGAAATCTTCAGGTATACACTTCCATTATAGTCAGCCATCTCAATAAAATCATCAAAATGCATGTGAACAAAATCCACAAAATGCTTTCTGTTGATTTTTCATATAGGTCCATGTAGGTTCCCCTTTTCAATGTCTCGTTTGTCGTCGACAGTCTGTACTTTATATATACTTTAACATGAGGTCGAAGTTAATAGTACAATTACATGTAGTCTCTCATTCTTGAACGTACATGTATGCGACAAGAATAATTCGTATTTAAGATGTCTCCAAAAACATGATACTTGAGTTTATATGCTTAAGCATAGCGTTGACCGCATTTACATACGTATCTAATTCTGTCTTATCTAAACGGCTTTGAAGGTTAGCAGTCACATTGCCATCGGTTCCTACCCGACAGTTATTTGCATTTAGACAATATGCGATAGGACTCCAAAAAAGGCTACCACTCACCTGAGCCATATATGATGTTTTAGTGCAAATACAGGTGCTCCTAGATACATGTTCTGGAAGTGAGACATGCGCCAGTGGATTGATGTTTGTGGACACCTGATATCAAATGTTAGGATTGTTCATATGTTGGTATTCCTTGCAGAGGCATGGCGTTAGTCTCAGGTACTTCTATGTATGTTTCAGACTTATAATTGGTCAGTAACCGGTTGATTATCAGCAGACGGAATAGGTGACACATTTGGTCTCCCAAACACACTAGCAATGGAGGTGATTGTAAATGGACAGCTTTTCATTGCAGAGCCCAAACCACGTGGGAAGTACATTTCTGAGTTCTATGACATGGGTCTTCCCTGGCTTGGAGAAGGTTTGCTGATCGCCAATGGAGACAAGTGGGCGAGGAACAGACGTCTGTTGACACCAGCCTTTCATTTTGACATCCTTAAGCAATACATGGTCATTTACAATGACGCCACAGACACCTTGTTGGTAAGTTGAGACCAAACTGTAACCAGCATTTACTGGAACTTACATTAGCTTTCAGAAGATAGACGGAGATGGTACATTTCAACACGTTTATTTTCAAGTTGTCTTTCTAAATGACGTATACTGTCTGTTTTGATACAGGACAAAATACAGAAATGCAGCCAAGAAGGTAAACCATTTGAAACATTTGAGTTCCTCAGTCTGACAGCGTTCGACATTATCCTGAAATGCGCCTTCTCCTTTGAGACAAACTGCCAGATCGAAGGGTAAGCTCTAGTTTCGTATTTATAAATATCACGGTTTATTACTTAAATCATCAGCGTATTCGTACATCGTGAAAAACTGTCTCCTTTTTTCCTCCGTATTGTCATCAACAGAGTCATCTTCAGTTCCCTATCCTGCCGTTTTCAACCATCAGCGCAGACATCAAGCTTTGAGGCTGAATGTTCTATAGTGATGGTAAAGTTGGAATGGCTCTTCATCCTTGTTGCCTTTTTTTTTACACATTTCGATCTTTTTGTTCACCCGTTGGTTGAGAGTTTAACAAATACTTACAAACTCATCTCTTCAACTTCCACCACTGTGTCAGGTTCTCCCCCTTTACTTCATCTTCTTTGTTCATGTTTCAGCATCTCGTCTCTTCCCTCCCTTTCCTGCTATTTTTGAACTTGAACGAAAACGTCAACCATAGAACATCACAACTGACATGGAATGAAATGGGGATTTTACAAAAAAATCATTTATTTTGTCCGTGTTTACAGAGCGACGCACCCATATGTCCAGGCTGTGAATTTTCTGACAGAGGCGTGGCTTGAGAGAATATGGTGAGTGAATTTAAACTGTTTGAACGGTCAGACGAAGATCAGTTCTCTTGCACTTCACAGCTTTCTGAAGCACAGCTGTAAGATGACTCCTGATCTCTGAAAGTTGAGTTTAGTGTTCGTGTGTGTACAATTTACAATGAGAGAATTGGGCGAAAAGAGGGAAAGAAAAGTAAGGGGAATTTAAGGCTTCCTGTTCAAATTGGCTTTGTTGCGTTAAGATTGTGCTTCCTTCACACAACCAGACATCTTCGAAATCCAGGGCATGTCCATGTATGTCCCCACCAACGGCTGTCATATACTCTGGGTGTACTCCTATTCACCATAGTCGTTTTGTGTGTATGGAAAGTCCAAATCTGCTAAACATAGACAACCAATTAAATGTATTCACTGCACGAGAAGCAACTCTTGATAAATTTAAGCACAAGACGTCTTTACTTCGCCGAGTGTTAGAAAAGACGCGAGACTTGATTGGACGTAAGCTTTCGCTATTGAAGCTTCACTGATTGCTCAAAACGCCCGCCTCGAGACGATCGTCATGAATAGGAGTGATTCCATGGTATAATACGGACGTTGGCGAAATCATTATGCCCTGGATTTCGAGGATGACAGTGAGAGAGGTTAGTGATTTCAGAAATCCCCTAGGAATAGAAACGTATACCTATTATTTCGAACCTAAGCAAGACTCAATTATTTTGACAATGTTCGACACTGTAATAATACAACATTGGGATGTACGTTTTTGTCATCTCTTGTCTTATGAAGTCGTGATTACAGGAATCCCTGGACGAAATTAGACTGGCTCTACTTCTTGACGCCAACGGGTCGTAAAGCCAGGAAGATGTGTGATTACGTTCATGGGGTTGCCGAGGACGTCATCTCGAAGAGGAGGAACACAATCGTAAGCTTGATGGACAGAGTGTCTTCTCACATGTATACGCTCAGCGTGTAGTGTATGTAGAACTAACATTTTCTCAGCAAATATATTCTGAACAAATGTAATACTGTTTCGTGCGCCTGGACATCCTCCGGTGATGCAGATGTTACGGAAAACTTCCCAGATGAATTTTGAATTTGTACATTACCTGCTATCTCGAGTGCATGCGAAGCTCGTCCTATTAGCAACATGCGTCCATGCATGACAAATCAAACAGGGCCTTGCTGCTGTGAGCGAATGAGTTGACAAATTTGCCAGATGTTGGAAAACACCAATCAGAGAAGTGATTTGCTCCCATAGGCGCAGCAATTTGCAATCACGTGATCGAATTAGAAGCTGTTTAACAGTGCAGCAGAGCGTGAATCGTCACGAGCGTAATGCTTTGCACGTGCAAGCAATGACATTCCGGGCGCAGCTCGATGTATTTCACAATGTCCAATTCAGTTTAAACATGTTAGAATATTTCAGATACAATTAGCCAGTTAGCAGATTTGATGACATACCGATATGTTGACAAAATGCCAATAAAAAATCATTTATTCACTTCCAGTGTTTGCGTAAATGACATCTTCTTGCAATGAACAATATTTGGGGAAATTAATTACAAAACTCGATCACATTATACTACGAAAAGTTCAAGCCATTTTGACAATAAGATTAGCCTATATGGTTGACTCGATAATATAATAAACGTGTACTTGTAGACTTTACTGTCATCGAAATCGAATTCAGTTCGAAATTGTTTAATGCCCGTTGAAATCGCTTCAGCTTTCAATTTTGGAATTCCAATCTGGTAAGAATTGAGTGTAGATGCAGTATCATGTTTTGTCTCGCATAGGCTAACCTTCTGGTTTGTGAATTTGTCTAGGTCAATATATGTGAACAATCGACGAGGTCACAGTCTTCAAATGTAGAGAAAAAAGTGATCTTTAAACTTTAAAAACTCGCTACCCGTCTTTCCAGTGGACTTTGCATGGATATATAGTTGCGCAAGTAGCACGGCAATGCCTTAATTCACATTGTTTACCAGTAACCCATTAAGACTGATCTGCTAATCACTCTGCATAAACAGGGGTCAAACACAGAATGACAACAGACGCATTGAAAGGCAGTGCAATTAGGTACAGAACAGTTTAGAACAGATGAGACTCGCTAGTCGTGACAAGCCCTAGCAATCCCCTGTGAGGACGAAATGTAACAGCAACAAAATACACTCTTCACAAAAAAGTTAGAAATTGGAATTTCAAGGTAAATAAAAAAAAGAATTTGTTTTGGACACAGTCACCAACTGCAATGAAAGTACCATGCATTGCTCTACAACAAAACATCAACACGCAGCCAATGGTACGCACGTGCAGCACGTGAAAATCCTGGCCACGTGGCTGGGTGCATATTCGAACTTGACAGAGAAAGGTCATCTACTACCTTGTGTTTGAGATTTCTTTCATTCTGATAGTCTGACTGTCATCCTTTAATTGTTTTTTGCAATGCGACGTCTCCAGTGTGCAGAGTTGCTACGAGCGATTGGTATGCTTGAAACCGGCAGCCGCCTGTGTGAGGTTGCGGTCTTCAATGTTTCACAGCCTGTGATTAGCAGATTATGGAACAGGCATCACCAAACCCAGAATGTTGATGATCGACGCCGTTCAGGGCGTCCACGGTGGACAACAAGAGCCCAGGATAGATTGATTCGTACGCAGGCTCTTAGAAATAGCACTCGAACAGCAAAAGTAATTGCTACATACCTACATCAGGGTTTTGTGAATCTGCGTGACAGGTAAGACATCAGAAATCGTCTCACGATGCCCATCTTCATGCTAGATGGCCTCGTATAGTGCCGCCATTGACCAACCGCCACATTGCCAATAGACGCGAATGGTGTACGCACCGCAGGAAATAGAGAAATCGTCGGTGGTCGCGTGTAATGTTCCCAGTAAGTCACAGTACACTTTAGACGTCCTTGATAGGCGTGGTTGCACCTGGCTACGTCGTATCGAACGACATGCCAATGTTACCATGAGGTACTATGACAGATTTGGTTTTGGGTTTGTTATGATGTGGGGTAGGATCACTATAACTTACCGAACCCCACTCCATATCGTGCACGGAAGTACTATCACTGGGCAGTACTATCGGGACAACATGCTGACACCCTGTGTTGCCCCGTTTGCACGACGTGAGTGCGCCGTTTTGTCTTTCAGGGCGACATCGCCCGTGATCACCATGCAAGAATAGTCAATAACCACCTTCAACGCCGCAATATCCATAGGATGTCTGGCCAGCAATGAGCCCTGACTTTTCCCCCATTGAAAATGTCTTTGACATCTAGGGCCGACGTGTGCGTCAACTTAAAAGGCCATCAGCCACGCTAGACGAACTTGTCCAGGTGTTGATGGAGTAATCCATTTACATCAATTTACCATATAGACTCATACGCACGATGCCTCATCGAATCACTGAGTGTTTGGCCAATAATGGGGGCATTACTCACTATTGACGAAAGAATCTTAACTTTCAATTTCCGCTTCTTACTCATTCCTCCTTTCACTGACCATAACAGCAAGAGAAACTCTTTAGGTAATGAAATACCGGGTGAATTGTTTACTCAATCCCTTCTTTGGAAAGATACAATAAATATGGGACCAATTATTGTTATCATTAGTTTGTTATTGACCTTGGAATTTAAATATCCCCTACTTTGGTTGAAGAGTATATAACCACTTTAGATCCATTGCATTTTTGATTAATTGCGTAAATGCACTATGAACTAAATATTAATATCAGCATATCTTGTGGTATAACCTGACTGTAGGAGACAGAAGGTCTGCCTAACACACAGAACAAGAAAGGAAAGAGGATCCTGGACTTTCTGGACATCCTTCTGACAGCAAAAGATGACAGTGGAGCAGGCCTGACACCTTTGGAAATCAGAAATGAAGTGGACACATTTTTGTTTGAAGGTAGTATTAAACACAAAGTGTTGTTTAAGGCAATTATATCTAACTCAGTACGGAACCTAACAGTCGCAAATATCAAAGTTACTGAATTCAGTTGAAATGATGGTGCTACAGAAAGAATACAAGATAGTCGTTTACTGCAACAGCCGAGGCTTTGGTGGCGGCTAGAAATACAATATTATGTTGTCTTGATACAAAGACAGCTATATGTTTTTTCAATGCCCATTGCAGTTGCAATCTATACAGTTTTGATCATCACGAGCAAACTCACTAGGGTTTCCTATTCCAGTTAATTTTATGTCAGTGTTCCAATTTCGGCTATAGTTATAACCTGTTCGTACAGTCAATTTTACACCAGGCGCATTTCAGGTTATGACACAACGACCAGTGGGATGTCTTGGATGCTGTATCATATGGCTGAATACCCAGAATATCAGACTCGAGTACAGGAAGAGATAGATGCTGTTCTTGAAGGCAGAGACTCCGAGCACATCATGTGGTACGTTGCCTGTTTGGAACTAGGGAACGTTACGTTACTTACATCACA
This sequence comes from Diodora aspera, assembly GCA_031471655.1. Classification (NCBI taxonomy): domain Eukaryota; kingdom Metazoa; phylum Mollusca; class Gastropoda; order Lepetellida; family Fissurellidae; genus Diodora; species Diodora aspera. The sequence goes on along the minus strand of JAUELE010253399.1, from coordinate 3,917 downwards.
GATTTCGCTTTCATAGTTGGAAACCGTTTGAAATGTATTTTGCAGGTTGAAATGAAGGTGCACTCTACTGTGTCCTTATTTCACGAATATGCCATTTCAGAAAGGTGGAAGACAAACGTGCAAGACCAAGCCGATCCGTGCAAAAAGGTAGTGAAACTATCAAAGTCTGAAAAGTATCCAAGGTAGTCCTCTGCCAGCGTTCAGTTAGATTGGTCATGATTCACCACAAACGGAGTGATTCCTTCTCACTGTGAGCAGGTGCCTTGTTCTTACTCGGGTGGAGAGCATCTTCACTTCGGTAATAAATCTTGCACTGATGAAATGCATTGTCCGAGTATTCTCAGTCCGCTAGTACCAGATATAGATCTCAGAATTCACTGCATCACATTATCAGATCATCACCGGTGCGCTTTTCTCCTACAACACACTGACCATTCTACCAATGTTGGACATGGTAAGACAAATACACGCAATAAGAGAAATGGAGTTGTTAATATCTGTGTCGACAGAGAGCGAACTGCCTTTCAAGACGAGGTGCACAAAACTGAAACAAGAAAATAAGCTTCGTTTAGATCAGTGACATGAATACATCTTCGTTTAATGATGACAATAATTGTCGATTAGCAAGAAGTTGGCAAATATATGTGTTTTTCTTAATGCCATGGTTACCGGTATTCTTATGCATTATAATATTAAATACTCACGTGTATTCCCCAGGGAGGATCTGTCTAAACTGGAGTGTCTCTCGCTGTGTTTCAAGGAGTCCTTCAGAAACCGGCCACCTGTTCCTCTTGTGCACAGAAAACTTACAAAGGACACCATGTTAGATGGTTTGTTAAACTTTGCTCACATATATATGGTGAAAATAACGGTCAGACTTGTCATACTTATTTAGTGGTTTTTACAATCTTATTCTGGTGATAATCTCATATATTTTAGCGAACAGGGATAAATGTTTCTGACTGTAGAAATCATGTGCAAGTCGATCTTTATGATTTGTAACTTCGTGTTAGAGGTCTGCTAACAACACGCCGAGAACGGATAGAGCCGTCCCAAATCGACTGTGTATTGAACCATGGACCCGTATGAATGATACCGAAGTAAGCGTCTAGTTTGGAACTAACTGGCTACTTCGGAAGTAACAGTGCTAGTGCATGCATAAGACCGAAGTAACGCTAACTTCGAAAGTTGCGCAGTAGTAGATCTACATGTACAGTGATTCGCCAGACGTCTTCGGAAGTAACGGTGCTAGTTCGGCATGCATAAGACCGAAGTAACGCCAACTTCGAAAATTGCGCAGTAGTAGATCTACAGTGATTCACCAGACGTCTTCGGAAGTAACTTTCCAAGTACGTTACTTATTTCTCATGCATACGGGCCCAGATGTGAATCAATTTACTGCTGTAAGGTAATAGTGAGATAACATGATTCGTTATTCGTCATATTTATGGGACACTGTGAGTTTTTTAATAGTACAATAGGCAGCCAACCATAATAACTTTTGTAATTAAAGGCCAACTTGTCCCTGCTGGCACAACAGTAGTGATCTACATAAACAATTTGTGTCACAACCCCCATGTCTGGGATCGTCCCAATGACTTCTATCCTGAGAGGTTTCTGAGCGAGAAGGTCAAGAAGCAGGATCCATTTGCATATGTCCCCTTTTCTGCAGGACCAAGGTGAGTTGTGTTGTGAATAAATATAACTTGTCCACGGGTCTGAATGAAGAACATTTTCATCAGAAAAGGTAGACTTTCTCTGCATTTCGTCAGTATTGTCTACCTGGAACAATGTACCCTATCACTTAAAGTTAGATACGTGGTCAAACTCAGTGTTTGCTTTTCAAAAACAAGTTATGGACTGATAAATATACAACTAATTATGTACACACCACGAATAACGCACAATATAGATATAGCATGTTTGTCGGTTTTACAGCCTCTTGAATAGCCTCATCTAATGTGAGACCCCTATGCCATAAACTAGAAAAAATTCATTCCGAATTTTCCGACAGAATCTTGAAAATATTCATAAACCTTCGGACACCTTAGACTTGCAAATGCATTCGGCTCATAATCGGAACGCATTTTGAAATCGACGGAACGTTCTTCGGTAAAATCTCAGAGAAAGGTTTCGAATCAGGCTAGCTACTAGTATTTGAAAGTTGAAAACATATCCGTTTGCATCCGTCGGTAGTAAGGTAGTAAGGGAATATGCGCTATTATTTAATTAGGCATTCACTTACAATGTTCGATTTTCAGTTTATGTTACTTATTTCATTTATTTAGCGTTAAGGAGCACGTTTCCAAATTGAAAAGGATGTTGACCCCAGTGCATGTGGTAAAAGGCGACTAAAATGCAAATAAACTCACGATCGAAAGAAGTATACCGATTAGTTTTGGAAATGATAACGAAAAGCGAAAACACGAACACATTTACTTCCAAGGTGTAAGTATTTGACGATGTGTCAACACTAATCAATATACACAATAATCACCAGTATTAATAGTTTTCAAACGAGATAACATGTAGGTGTAAATTATTAATGGCAAAAAAAACCCGTTTCGGTATACATTCTTATGATCATCAGTTTATGGTTCTATCAGTATATTGTGTTTCGTCCTGACTTAAAAGAGTAGTGCAATTGTCTAAATCGGGTAAAATACCATCCTCTAGAGCCAGGGCATATAATATTATGACTCCGCCAACGGTCCGTCTTATGCCCTAAAATTACTCCTATTCTCCACAGTCTTTTGTATGTATGAAAAGTCCAAATCTGCCAAATAAAGACAACCACTGAAATGTCGTATTCACTGCACGAGAAGTAACTGATTATAACTTTACACATAATGTCTTTACTTCGCCGAGTGTTAGGAGCTATTGGATGCACGCTTTTGCTGTGGAAGTGTCACTGATTGGTCCAAACGTCCGCTTTGAGACGATGGTTGTGAAAAGGAGTGATTGCAGGACATATGACGGCCCGTATGCGTAGTCATTATGCCCTGGATTTCGAAGATGTAGTTAAGTATGAACAGTTATCTCCTTTGTACCTCTTTGTAGGGTTTGTAGTATCATAATGCATTCTGAATTTTATGGATATTTCGAATGACGTTTGACAGCTGAACAATATCCATCTATCAAAGACCAGTACTCCAGACACTCGACATTTCCAGTTTAACTCTAGATCTGTTCTAAGTGACATTTTAGAATAGGCTCTAAAGAGCAGCGTAACTTAATCACTATGGATAGTATTTGCGTATAGACACATTAATTAGCACGGTGTTTATCAAACATTTCCGACAAAGGTGGCAATTTTGAGTTGAAATGAAATTAAGTGTTTTATCAATTCGATGACAGGCAACACCAAAATGTATCCACATTGGATTTACATGTGACCAAATGTATAAACGACGTTGCCCAACACGGCAATAGTTATCGTTCCATTACAATCCTATATAATATATGATTACTTAAAATGCACAATTTAACTGACGATTTCAGGATAAAAGACTATTTCAATCATCATCACTTCTCAATAAAATCATATAACGTTTTTCACAAGCTGTATAGAAGTCTTGTATTGCGCTAAATCCAGGCTTGTATATCCTGTTCAAAGCACTCGGCAAAATATGTAGTAAGCCTAGACTTGTTATGGAGCGCAACAATTGACTACCACTTTCAAATACACTACTCAAAACAAGTCAGGGGTCAAGCCATATATGAGCCCCACCTAATTAAATTGGGTTTACTGATTAACAAATGGTATAAACACGTCTTGCGAAAGGTTATCTTCATGCAATGTTGTTGCAACTCAACATTGATCATGTTGCTGCAAAGATGTCGAGAAAATCCAGTGCTGAAAATTGTTGAATTTCATGAAAAATTGGTTCATATGAAATGTTCCGAGAAATCTTGAA
>JAUELE010253388.1:0-10740 GCA_031471655.1 Diodora aspera | reverse complement strand
TTAATGCAGTTTTACATAAAAGCTGAACAAGTGGGTGTGCACACACACCCCCACACACATCACACCCCATCCTCCATTGAATCTGCCTGTACAGAGTGTACTGGTTGCAGGAATTCTTTGATGCAAATTTAATTTTGCACATTTTTAAATTTAGTTTCCAGGCAATGTTCCCAGTTATTTACAGTGAATGTATTTAACAAGTAGATTTTGTGCAATGGTCAGCATTTTGTTTTGAAGCAAATTGATCATCTTCATAAATGACATACCTTCTAATCTAGGTGGTAGACTCCTGATTTTCACCCCCATCTCCCTCCCACACCAGTCATGTTACTAAATCTCCAGATTTTTTTGCCAAATTATTTTAAAACTTTTTTGTGGATGTCTATGGTGTATATAACAGTTTTATGAAACCTCCCATTTTGGGACCTCAATCTCCACCCTTTTCAAGCTGGATCCCCCCCCCCCCCCTTCGGCAAGTATGTGTTATACCATGTATGCATCTTATTTACATTGAATACATTTTGACAATATGTTTTGTGCAATGCTTGGCATTTTGTTTTGTTTTCTGTACATTTGTGAAGATATTCTCAGAAAGGTACATGTTTGTACTTAATTGTATGAGCAAGTAGAATTTTCATTTCAACTGTGATCTATTATCAGTTGCGTGAGAGATTTTAAGGCTTTGCCACTGAGCAAACATCCAACTGAGTTCCAACATCCAACAAGCATTTAAAATCCAAGTTTCAGTAGCCCCTTGTTATTGTTGGACATTATGAGAATTGAGATCTACAGACCACTCTTAATATTTATGCATTTGTGCCTACAGCCTCATTTTCATTGGCGTGTCAAAGGTTATGGATTGAGATCCATTAGCTGCGCTTGCATTATTGTTTGCTACGAGATTTGCATATTTTACAACCTATTTGTCTGAACTTAATCTGTAGCCTGACTCAAATGAATTTTACTTCAAATTTGCAGCATTAATTTCAAACTGACATTAGTTTTATTTCCCTTTGTGTTATGTGACATACAATTAAAGTTCTCTTGACTGGTCTCAAACAATTTTGGCATCATTTTTTGTTATGTGATGTACAACTGAATTCATTTCAATTTGACATCCTTCTCGGTTATGTAACCAGTGACTAATTGGTCCAGTCTGAACTCAATTGTGCACCTTTTTTGGTTATATATAACAATGTTATATTACATTTATACATTTTAAACTTTTGACTTGTGTGTTGTCAGATTATAATCCCTGCTATGGTGTTTAAGGACAATAGTTTCATTCTGATGTAACAGGGTTGACAGGTGTTATATCTAATATTATCTATGCATTTTAAGAAGCAAATGGTTCTTGTTAATTTGCTCAGTCTTTTCAAATATTAATTTATTCATTTAGTTATCTCCCTTGAGAGATTTTATGTTTGTTTTGTCTGCTCATATTGCAATTCATTCCAAAATCATATTTGTTTTATGAGCATTAAATATTGTTAATTTCTTTGAACATTTAAGTATTTGCTTAAAATAAGATTTTTTATGAAAACAAGACTAAAAAATATGTACATTTGATTTGTTAAATTTACCTTTCATTACCACAACTGGCATAGTATATCTAGAACATTTAAGAAATGGATTGTTTAGAGCGTAATTATGGATTTTAGCAATTGTTATGCAAAGTTTTATATTTTTAATTTTTTACAGAAATTTTTTATTTAGCCTAAACTTTGAGATGCAATTAAAGCAAAACCTCTCATACCTTGCAATGTTGATGTGACTGTTCATGATCAAATTTATAGTGCAAATCTACTGTGCCAGCCAATGAAATCCCTCCTTTTGTATCGTTGAAGCCAATGAGAATTTTATGTATTATGTAGTGCAGTTTTGATTGGCTGTTAAGACATAGAAATCAGATGGTCAGATGCAGTCCAATAATGGAATGATAATTAGTTTAGTGTCTTAGAAGATCCATACAGATATTTTTACATAAGCATTAATTGTGTCTCCACAGCTGAATTTAATCGGCAAACCTCTAGACTTGCAGTTTCTATAGACTTATCAAGTCTCTTTAAGTAAAAAAAATTAAAGGGTCTGTCAGACAGACAAAGGAAAAAGGTGTAAAAGTATTTTTTTCAATGCTGTTTAAGTATACATGATACAGTTGTTCTATGTGTCAGACATCATTATTGTGTTGTTAGCGTTTGTCTTAACAATACCATCAAGTATTCATACCAGAGATGGATTGTTATATCCATCATCATTTGTGATATCAACTAAAATATTTGGCTATTTGTTGTGCAGCTGGGGTATAACAACTGTTGCTGATGTTAGGCATAGCTTAAGTCAACTACGACGCAATGGAACTGACGACGATCAGACATAACTGTCCGGATACAATTGCTAGCAGTCGTAAGTGTGCTTATGTCGCTTGCATCGAAATGGATACAGTCGGCAAATGGACACAGAAGTAGAAAATGTGCGATTCTGGGGACACGGCGACAACTTGTTCCTGGCAGTCATAAGCCAGTTGCAAGAGCGCTTATGTCGCCCATGCACAAGCGCCGATCGGATGTCAGTTTCTGCCAGTTCCTGCTTGATGCAAGGTCCACATACAAACTGTTTCATATGTGTGTGGCAAATGAATATTTTTTTGTGTCTTTGTGGTGTCAAATGGTGTTGTATTGTCTCATGTGTTGTTCAGGTAATAGTTAATGACCATGTCACACTTTGATTGGTGAAATAAGAAGTGGTTTTAGTTAAGTATCAGTTATGTCATATGGTTATAACTAAGTCAGTTTCAAGGGAAGTAGGAGCACAGTGGTTAGCGCATAGGCCCAGCAATCTGCCAACCTGGGCAGTTGTGATTCAAGTCCCACCCGGGCACCTCCCTTTCAGCCCGGAGAGACAGGAGCCCTGACAGTGACGTGATGTTACTGAGACCGTGGTGATGTGACTGAAAGATTGCCGAAAACCATGTAAAACCCCAAATCAATTACTCTAATTTGTCTAAACCTTTTGTCAAACCCCTGAATGAAGGCATTGAAAACTGAACCTCTTCTTGACCAAGGGAACTATTCTACAAAACTAAGATCTTCATAAAAGTATATATATATATTGGTCCAAATGTTTGTGGTCCAAGTGATTGAAGGTTAATTACCAGCTTTCTCTAATTTAATGCAAATAATCAGTAAAACTTGCTACATATTATTTTTCCTGCTGAAGGTAAAAAATCTATTGCAGCAAAAATATGACAAATATAAATATTCAGGAACTATGTTTTGTGCCGTTGAATTTTGCAAATTAATTGACAGCGTTTGAGATTAAAATGACAGGCTATTCGTAATTATCATACCGTAGGCATTTTGTTCTTTTTGAGTTTATCAGGAGATCAGTTTACAAACGAAAGTATTGACACTTCTATAACCGAGTGACACTTGAATTGTGTAAGGATGTATCAGAGTGCATTCTTTTTTTTTTTGAAAGCTGTGATCACATTTTGTTAAGATAACAAAAACAGGTTATGTGATGTGACTAAAGAGTGTTATGGTGCTGCAAACTTGTATATCTTGGGTCTGTTAAATGTTTGTCAAAGATGATGTGTATGCTCACTCTGGGTAAATGTAAATAAGATTTTGAAAAGGTAAAGCACCTGAGTGTGCCTTGTGTCACAATCTGAATGTGAACACATGTCACTTGTGACCTGTGTGGATTTCAAACACAACAGTTTATGCATTACGCCTATGAATTTTACCCCAGCTTTGAATTGGAGATGATAATATTTCTGAAAGATTGTTGAAAACAATGTAAGTCTTGTATGTTTCCTTGTAGTTAGCTGTTGGAACATTGAGGTGAAATCGGGAACTTTATATGAGCCAGACCTCCAAACTCTTTATATGTTGTCCAAATCTTTTGGGTTGCAACCGTGAACGCAGAATTATTTTGGCGTGGCAACCCTTGAAGCAAAAACATAAACCATCCTGAAAAACTCAGGAGCATCCTTGCTACAGTCACGGTTTCAGAAACCACTGGTCTATACATATGTGTATTGTCTATAGATACACATGTATATATATTGTCTATAGATATATACATGTATGTAATCTATATGTATTGTTATAGATACTTTTTGTCTATAGATAATTTATATCTGAAAATACAAATGCTTCTCAGGTGTAGCTGCTTAAAGATATGATACATGTAATCATCACACTAGAATGTGCCATAATTATACAAATGTTCTACTGTGTGTGTATTGTCTTGTGATGTGTTTGAATTAATGTTAGGCCATGCAGAGTTAATTATCTGGTTCTCAATGGGTTTTTCTTTTCAAAACATCCAACAGGCTTTATATTTATTTTTATTTGAAAATTTGTTGAAACAGAAACTTGCTACCTACACTGGATTTATTCACAATAAAAAATATGTAATTAATTGCTTTGGTCTGCAAAAAAAAAACATCACCAGAAATATGTCATGGGCAGCTTTTATTGTTTACTTTCAAATTGCCAGTCAAAATATGACCCACACTCTGCCTGAGAAGCAGCTAATTAACGTTTACATGGTCTCAGAGCATAATTTTATCTTATACAATGTATTTGTGTTTTGTGTCTTCTGAATGTTCAAATGTGATACTGAATTTTTATGTATCTCCATTTTAGCTGTCATGTACTAAATCCGCAATCGGAAGACCTTCAACTGGCATTGAAAAAAAGAGTATTTTCCTGCTTGACATGCTGATAACATTATAGATTATCGATCTTATATTATTTTAGCTGTGTTTATCACAGAAACTTGTTCAATCAAGTACCTAACTTTAAAAGATTGGTAGCATATACTACTCAAAAGAAGTTAAGGGTCAAAACTAATACATGTATAAGCATAAACTGTTATTTGAAGGTTTGCTGGAACTAACTTAAGAGCACATTTTAAGAGGGTGTGTTCATGCAATATTGTTACCACTGAAAATGTATTAATTACCTTAAAGGTCAAGAGAAAATGTAATGCCAAAGGTTATTAAACTTGAGGAAAATTTGCTTCGCATGAAATACTCCCAAGATCTAAAATTTATGATGTATGGGCACATGCATCATTTGCAATTGTTGTTCATGATTGTCACTTTAGACATGCGCACATTGACACGCGACATGTGCCAGCTTTTCATTATGTATATTTCTATGCTGTTATGGCTATGTATAACCCTAAACCTCTTTTGAGTAGTAAATAACAAACGAAATGCACTTGGTAAATTTTGGCATGTTAAAATGCCGGGTTAATGGTCTGTTTTTGTAAAGGTTTAGTTGTTTCCTTGAGCTTGCTCTTAGAACATTTCACATTGCATTATGGCTGAAATATTGCCCTTGCAACATAAAACATCATTTTAACTCAACTCTTGGAATATTTTAAAGACAAATTCATGCTTTTATCAACAATGAGATGTTCCTAGATTTTCAGATGATTAAGTTACCTTTTTGTTGAGTCAAAGAATATCTTCCTCTTATTTTAGGTCACCTTTTGGTGACACTTTTACTTTAGACACCTGCCCTTTACCCAATCTCCGAGCGAGGCTGGCCTACAGGATTAAGCCACATGAAGGCGGACTAATCAGAGAACCACGTTTCCTGATGACGTCATAATTAGTTAGAACTCAAGTCAGACATTATTTCCGTCATGTCACTGCTCGCTCTGGTACCAACACAAACTACTCGTTTTATTGTTTTTGTCGGCTCCGATTTTGTTTTTTGAGGCAAAAAACCAATACAGAGGTCCCCTCTTTGTACATCATAATAATTCATCAACTCGCAACATTGACCTAAAGTAGAAAATTAACAGTTTTGAGCCTCTCACGCTGCTATTCTCATGGACGCTATAGCGCCCAACCAAAGGCAGGCTCCAGAATATCATGGGCGCTATAAGAAGGAAGGGCTTAACTAGAAATAGAGGTGTTGTTTTTAAGGCCTAACTTTCTTTTAGCTTCTAGCTCAGGACACTTTTATTCAGCTGTTATGATTATTTTGCTATTTAAATGTTGAGTGGGTGTTGTATTGTCTACCACCACAATGCCTGTTGTAATGCATTCACATGATAAAATGATTTGAAGGAATATTAATGTTTGTTTTTTGTTCACACAAGTTAATGTGTAAAAGAAAGTTCATTTCTGAGCTAAAAACTTGAATTTAACCGCAGACCTAAATAGTTAATAAATGCCCTACGAGTCAGCTGCAACAATGCTATCAAGGAAGTCATCCGAGAACATTACACGTGACCACCCACGATTTCCCCAGTTCCTGCGTTGTTGTACACCATTATGAGTTTGGTGCTACCTGCTCCAGTTTCTGCTAATCACAGACTGGGAAATATTGAAGAAATTGGCAACCTCAGACTGACGGCTGCCAGTTTCAACCATACCAATTGCTCAAAGACGTTCATTGGAGAAATTGCATTGCAAAAAAACAGTTAAAGGATGTCTCAGATAAGCAAAATCCACAAAGGATTACAGTCAGAAGCTATCAGAACAAGAAAAGTAGCGAGCACAGCTCACGTAGATACCCCCGCTACCAGGTGTTCACACCATAATGCTACTGAAATGATTAGTAGGTAACCAGCCTTTTGTGACACACCAAGGACTTTATGCAAATGTTCACATAGATATATATGCAAATGCTGTAAGAGGCACATCTTCACCTCTTACAGATCACTGGCATTAAGTTTCTTCAGAATCCGATAATTAATGATGGTGTAATCGGTGGAACAAATTCACAGTCTGATGATTAAGAAAAAAACATGCATAAATTATGCAAATGTTCACAGAGATATGCAAATGATGCAAAATGCACATCTACACATCCTACTCACCGCATGTGTAAAGTCTGATAGGGTTCCGACAATTTGTGAAGGTGCTATGAGCGGAGCAAAAACTAAAAAAAAACTAAAACCTGCATAAATAATGCAAATGATCACACAGAAATGCAAATTATGCAAAAGGCACATCTACACCTCATACTCATCGCATGTATACAGTTTCATAGGATTCGGACAATTATTAAAGGTGCTATGAGTGGAACAAAAGCTAAGTCCAGTGATTAGAAAAAAACATGCATAAATTATGCAGATGACCACACTGATGTGTAAATGGTACAAAAGGCACACCTCCTACTCATCGCATGTGTAAAGTTTCATAGGATTCCGACAATTAGTGTATGCATTAGTTATGCAAATGATCACACAGATATGCAAATTATGCAAAAGGCACATCTACACCTCCTACTCATTGCATGAATAAAGTTTCATAGGATTTCGACAATTAGTGAAGGTGCTATGAGCGGAACAAAAACTAAGTCCTAAGTTTAGAAAAACCTGCATAAATTATGCAAATAACCACACAGATATGCAAATTATGTAAACGAAACATCTACACCTCATACAGATCACATGTATAAAGTTACATAGGATTTCGACAACTACTGAAGGTGCTATGAGAGGAACAAAATGTGCGGGACGGACGGACGGACATGACGAGCGCTATATACCCCGACTACGTTGTAGCGGGGGTATAATTAGTAAACTACTGGTAATTGCAAAGTTATGAAGACACCAGCAGTCGGTGTAATGACCTACATATAATTGTTCAAAGTCATAATGATAGGTGAATATGTAACTGCGTTTTACTGATGAATGTTTCCTTTTAAAAATGAACAGAGGAAATTTTTAATGTGCAGTTTTTTAAAACATTTCTAGTCAATTTAATGTACCGATTTTTAGCACTTTTTGTTTCCAGCATGTTGCTTCATAAAACCTCAGTAATCAAACATCGTATATTATCAATCATTATGGATATTTCGCCTTACTGTTGCAAAACCGTACCTTTGTCCGATGAGGGCCCTTCCATAGTTGGCCTGAGTGTACATCAAATAATGTTCATACCAGTGAATACCAGTTGAATTTTTAGTAATAAGTGAAAAGTCCGGCTTCCGTCCGTCCGTCTGTAAACATTTCGACGTCACTGTTCTAGCAGTCACAAATATTGATGACACTTAATTAAACATAGTATATCTTTGTAACATAAGCTAGTTTGGTATTGCATTTGAGCTCCATACCTCCAAAAGTGGGCGTGACAGGGTGCCAAATTGAAAAATCAAGTTTTGGTCAGTTTGAAGGTTTCTAGGAAAGTATGGAAGCTGAAATTTGGTTTGTAGAGAGTATAGTGTATGCCTGGTAAAATATGTGACGTGTTTTGCCAAATAAAGAAAAATGACCTTGCCTTGACCTTTGACATGACTGCACCCATAGGTCCCAATTTGAACGACGTCACACCTCTAGCAGTCACAAATATTGATCAAATTCAATAAAACTTTGTATGCAGCATGTTTGTAACATAAACTAGTTTGGTATTGTATTTGAGCCCTATACCCCCCAAAATGGGCGTGGCAGGGTGTCAATTTGAAAAATCAAGTTTGATCAGTTTGAAGGTTTCTAAGAAAGTTATGGAGCTGAAATTTGGTTTGTGGGGGGAATAGTGTATGTCTGTTAACATATGTGACGGATTCTACCAAATTTGGAAAAATGACCTTTCCATGACCTTTAACATGACTGCACCCATAGAACCCAATTGGAACGACGTCACAACTCTAGCGGTCACAAATAGTGATTAAATTCAATACAACTTCAATACAAGGTGGTAGTGGCAGGGGGGGTGTATTTTAAATACAATAATAGACCTCCAGATGTAAAAAATATTGATCAAATATTGAAACTTGGTACCTTGCATCTTATAAATATACGTACACTGGTGTGGGATTGCATTTAAACCCAGTACCCCAAGAAGAACATTTTTAAAAGTTTTGAAATATGTGTAATGGTCAGTCAACAGACTAGTAACCACTGCAAATGGCATTCATGAGGGACCATTTGATAGGCTATGTTGGAAGATCACACAGGGCTAAAAACAGCAGTGTCCCAATACACACCATCAGGAAATACCAATACACAATACACATTCAATAAACAGAGACTGATAAAAGGGCCTTCGTGACTTGACATACCCAGTGACATTAGGTATCATCATACAAACTTTTTAAAAAAAGTAGAAATTGTCAGAAATACTTTGAAATTTGATTTGATATTCCCTTACAAAATGAAAAGAATGTCTGAAAGGATGCGTGTATTAATAGTGGTAAAGCATCCTCATGACATTAACTTTAGCAATTACTGTTACTTGTGAAGACTTTTAAGTACTTATGTATGTGCCAGTTGAGTTCAGTTTCCAGTGGAAACTCTAGTCTTTAAGCGGCCTAATACAAAATGTTTAGTAATATTTGGTGAAACCACTTCTGTTGACGAGGCATGCACGGGTCCTTCGAGGCATGCACGGGTCCTTCGAGGCATGCACGGGTCCTTCGAGGCATGCACGGGTCCTTTCGAGGCATTTTAACTCTGATCAGCCAACGGATGTTAGCTTGACTTATTCTGGGGCTTTTTTTACACATCAGTGAGAGTGACACCGAGTTCAATGGATAAATAACAAGAAATGCTGTAAAATTTACTGGCTAACAAATCAGCATTTATGAAGAATTAGTACATACGCATGAGTTGTAAGAAATGAACAATTTTTTATTCATAGCGTTTCATCGTAATACCATCAAACATTTTCAGGTTGCCATGGCAACAGCAGTGAAGAGTACGTATGGCAGAGAAAGGACCCGGATAAGGGTTGGGTGTCATATGATCCCGCTAGTGATGGCAAACTGAAAGCAGCTTTCAAAAAGAAACCACACGGGTCCTGTCTAGTGCAGAGAGATGGAGAAAGGTATGGATATTCATTGTCAGATATGTACTCAGCTCAGCTATTGAATGGTCGGTGTAATGAGTGACTGAATGATTTGGGGTTTTCGGCAATCTTTCAGCCACATCACCACAATCTCACCAACACCACAATGTTGGAGCTCTTGTCTCTCCGGGCTGAAAGAGAGGTGCCCGGGCGGGACTCGAACAACAACCTCCAAGGCTGGCAGATCCTGGCGAGTGGGTGTAATGAATGACATTAATAATAATAATAATAATATTGAAGATTTGTAAGGCGCCAACATTCCAGCCACTAGTGCCTGCTCTGGACGCAACAATAAAGCTCACAAAGATCACAAAAGTCTATACTCGGGCATTAGTAGTAAGCTATCTTGAAGAGATATAATAATAAGTACGGGTAAATAAGGAACTGAGTTTTACTTGTATGTATCTAGTTTGCTAAATGGACAGAGGAAATGCGCACTTGCATGATGAGAAGGCTAAGTTAGTTCGTAGCTCTTTATACTCATGGTATGTTTAGGTGTTTTTTCACATTTTCCTTTCACCAAAATTTAAAAAAAAATGTTTCCCGGCTTTTGGGAGGAAATTAAAATTGATATTATGTTGTGGAAACATGCTCTGGAAATATTTCAGATTTTTTTAAAGCTAAACAACTGGTTTACTAGTATTTAAGAACAAAATATTTTAAAATTAGAAATGTAGAGTTATTAGATTCAATTTGATCTTACAGCTTCAGGGTATCATTCAAAACACTTCAAGAACGCGGAATGCACGACAAAAACTGGGTAGAAGTTCACAGACATTTCTGGTAAGTCCGTCTATTTTCTTGGAATCCAGTTAAAGTGAGTGAAATGGATTTTTACATTGTAGGGGGCAATATTTCAGCCATAGCGCAATGTGATGTGTAAGAGGCACATCAGGAAAAGGGACAACACAGGATCGATA
>JAUELE010253377.1:0-10741 GCA_031471655.1 Diodora aspera | reverse complement strand
TCTGGTGATACCAGTATACACTACTACTGTTATACTGCTACTACTAAACTATATTTTAACATTACTTCTGGTGATACTAGTATACACTACTACTGTTATACTGCTACTACTAAACTACATTTTAACATTACTTCTGGTGATACTAGTATACACTACTACTGTTATACTGCTAGTACTAAACTATATTTTAACATTACTTCTGGTGATACTAGTATACACTACTACTGTTATACTGCTACTACTAAACTATATTTTAACATTACTTCTGGTGATACCAGTATACACTACTACTGTTATACTGCTACTACTAAACTATATTTTAACATTACTTCTGGTGATACCAGTATACTACTGCTGTTATACTGCCACTACTACTAAACTGTATTTTAACATTACTTCTGGTGATACCAGTATACTACTACTGTTATGCTGCCACTACTGCTAAACTATATTTTAACATTACTTCTGGTTGTACTAGTATACACTTCTACTGTACTAGTACTGTTATACTGCTACTACTACTAACTGTATTTTAACAGTATTTCTGATTGTACTAGTATACACTAGTACTGTTATACTGCCACTACTACTAACTGTATTTTAACAGTATTTCTAGTTGTACTAGTATACACTACTACTGTTATATTGCTACTACTACTAAATTGTATTTTGACAGTATTTCTGGTTGTACTAGTATAACACTGCTACTGTTATACTGCCACTACTACTAACTGTATTTCAACAGTATTTCTGGTTGTACTAGTATACCGTACTACTGTTATATTGCTACTACTACTAAACTGTAATTTAACAGTACTTCTGGTTGTACTAGTATACACTTTAACTGTTATACTGCTAACTCTACTACTACCACTAAATTTAACAGTAATTCTGGTTGTACTAGTATACGTTACTACTGTTATACTGCTACTACTAAACTGTAATTTAACACTACTTCTGGTTGTACTAGTATAACACTACTACTGTTATACTGCTACTAAACTGTAATCTTACTACTACTTCTGTTGATACTAGTATACACTACTACTGTTACACGTCTACTACTGCCACTAATTGAGTTAAATCGCGAAATTACTTTTTAGTGCACGAGTCTTTATTCTCGACAGTTTTCACTGTTTACAAAACGCACGCACGTGAGCCTTTATCGATCCCAACAAAACAGATACAATCACATATATAAAAGCAATCAGAAATGTTTTGTTTCCGTAGTATTCATGATGCATAATGTTGTGTTTTTACAGCCTATGTCATGGTTGAGGGTTCAGACCTGCGGCGTGTGAAATTCGAACAGCAGCTTGAAACATATATGAATAGATCTGTTATGAATACACATATGGGGACAGTCCTGTGTACGTCCGCTGTGACAAGCGTTACCTAGCCCTCCCCTCCTCCCCCCCCCCCAACTTTGCTTAACCAAGTTGCAACATGCAGAGTTACCGAACAACACGATATCAGAGTTTATATGAGATTGGTCGTCTACAGATGTCACCACAATTAATATCAGTATATTTTCGTGCATGGAATCCACTTTTCAGTTGTCACACGCTTCCTGGGGGGGAAGCTGTTACCCCCATACTAGACTTAACAAGCCTGTAAGACTCGTATCAGGAACTATTAGTTATTTTCGTTTTCATATTAAATCAGGTAACTAAGTGTTTACTTTGTTATAAGTTTCCGTGTAATATGTCCACAAAATCACTGATTTATTACGATTGGCGTCATATACAACGTTTACAATCTCTAAAATGAGGGGTTTTTTTTGAAAATAATTTATGACAAAATATGTTTATGAACATGCTCAATACTTGATCAACAGAGCTGCACAGGGACGTCCGGTCCAACATTCACAGACATGCGTACGCGTGTGTGCGATATATGGACGAAGGATGTTCAGCGTGATGTCATATCTAGTTTCTATGTTTAGCCCATGAAAAACAATATTGCAGTAGAAGGGTTATCCCAGCAGAGGATGAATGCGTGAATGTATGGAAGTTTTATCCTGTTTTCAGTGGGGTGAATGAGCGAGTGTAAATGTGTGTGTGTGCATGTCTGTACCTGAAAGAAAAAATGTGCGCATATATCCCCCAACTACAGGATGCTTCAGTTGTAAGGGGGGTTGTCTGTGCAATACAAAAAAAAAAAAAAAAAAAAAAATAATTCAAATTTTGTGACGATTGAAATATTTTGGAAAATGCTGTCACTGTTCGCGTCGAACAAAGAAGAAATTGAATTTTGAATTGTGAATTACGTTATAAGCATCGTTTGGAAAAATATGAACGTCATACCTATAAACTTAATGAATGGAATGAATTGGACTTTTCGCAAACACACGAACTGATTTACAAGATTAAAGGGATAGGATGTTATAATTATGTAATATTATATACGTACACTCACACGTTTCATAATCCTGAACTGGTGTGTAATTGTGCTTTTATTATTTTCTTATATAACTTGGATTGCGTGTATTGAACGTACTGGCTGACAATTGAACATAAGTTGAACGGTGACCTGCGATGCGACAATTGAACACACTCACCCGAGTATGCAACTGCTCACAGAGGGATGGCAGATTATATAAGACTATATTATACGTTGTATTCTGATTTTGCACGCTTATTTCGCGTTTCATTGTTTTGGTTGTATATTAATGATCATTCATGCGTTCATTCACAATGCAGATGCACATTTAGTCACTGGTCTCATGAATTGCGCGTGCGTGAAACCTTCCCAACTTCTCAAAATGAGGTGAACTCGTTTTAGCACACCGTCACTGTTCTGGGAACGTAGCGTAAACGCAGTCTATAGGCATGGGAATCAGTTGGACCGTTCTGCCCAAACCGGGCGATATTTCGACGTTTGCCCAAGCTCAAGTCAGACTTGTCATGACAGACAGTAAAGTTTTATTTGCAAGAGCAGAAATCCAACCATGACGCTGCGAAATTTACAATGCACACGCCGAGGCAGCAAAAGAGAGAGAGAGAGAGAGAGAGAGAGAGAGAGAGAGAGAGAGAGAGAGAGAGGAGGAAATCGATAACAACATTGAAGTAAAAGCAATGCATGGTTAACCGTATATTAGTAACCTTTACACGATGAGCATAGTGTTGCTGAAACGTTTGTTTTCTGGAGCAATGGTTTTCCCAAAAGTCAAGTCGACGTATCAGGTATAATATATATACAGCTTTACCTAGTACTGATTAAATATGTCGCAAAGTAATAATCCGTAGCATGAATAATTCAGTCCAGTTTCCAAGCAAAGAATGTGTTAGATCCTTAGTCGTCCAAGCGTGACAGTGGCGTTTAAATATTAATAATTTAAATATCGGAGTCGTATCGAGGTTTTGTATGAAGAGGGCGTGGGTGGCACAACATTGTTCATGAATAATATCATTTTCTAGGGCGCCCGAGGCCATGCTGCCCTGAACAGTTTATAAAACCAACATGCAAAATGGTGCAATCGCAGCCGCTGGCACACGTTTTCATAATATTTTGGGGGTGATTTAGTACTTTCATATAGCAAAATAATTTCAAACGGCAAACTATAAGGGCTGAGGGAAGTGGAGGGGGGTGCACGTGCACGCCCCCAGCGTGCCCCTCCCCCGGATCCGGGGATAACAATCGTGGCTCGTTCAGATGTATATTTTGCCTCTGAAATGAGATGCAAGTATGGCGGGAAATAACCTTTACGCAGTTTATATGCACGCACGTATGTGAAAACTGTCACAAAACCAACTGACCGAGAACTCAGAGGAAGCTCGAACTGAGACAAACACCAAACGTCACTTGGTCAATCGTTTTCACAATATTCATGGAAAAACTGTGCGTTTCCTTGACAACATGCGAACTTAACGTGACCCAGAGTATTTATTAGAATTTTGAATAATGTTCGCTAGAGGCAGCGCTAATATATGGGGTCGTATGACAAATGCAATTGACTGTGTGTGACTATTTATTAAAATATTATATGTCCCGCCAACAACGCACCGCGTGACGCTCTACAATATATCATACCATAATGTCCACATCATTTTGCAAAGCAATACAATACATGTATATTAACTATAAAGCCATAATAATTATCAAGTTACAAATAGATGTATAAAACAAGGAAATAAAAACAAAAAATCGTGACCAGAATTAATGTACATGTATATACAATGATATCAAGCAACGACAATAAAAGATAAATATAAAATAAAAAACAAAACATGTAAACAACTTACAAAAATAAACATAGATATCGATCTAAGTATGAACGACACGCACTACGAAAACAACTGGGCACGAAGACATGTGGATTTATGTTGTCATACAACTGGAAACCTTGTGTGATTAAGCGCATATTATATCTTTAATCCGCGGCAGTCGTGAGCTAAAGGGATTTCTTTACTTTACCTTCAACACGCGCACGCACACATACGCATATACATGTACATAAATATATATAATAAAGGAAATAACCTCGAGTAAAGATTATCTACACACAAAACCACACATGCTGGTTTACGCAGTTCTAATCGGCATAATCTTATGAAAAAATGTTCGGTTAAACATTTTGTATATGTATGCAGTCTCTGAAATTTATTAGTTTTTTCTCTTTTATATATTTCTGAGTGGGAATAGATTTAATGAACATTGTGTTTTATCAGTCGAATCAGCTACTCTTTGACTTGCAATTCGTATAGACTTGCCAAGTCTCTTAAGTTAAAAAAGAAAGAAAAGAAACTATAAAGTAGCCTGTCAACTGGACAACATCTCCACAGGGATGGCGCCAAGAATTCCCCGATGGGAGAGCTGAGATGCCCGACAGGGGGACCCGTGAATCTCCGACAAATTTTCACAAAATGTAGTAAAATACACTCCGAAATGTTCCCCGACGAAATGCTACATTTACCTTCACCCCTGCCTCTCCATTGGCTCTTCCACATTTCTGCCGACCTCACTCACGCATTCACCATGTTGTCACGCTCGAGTGGGTCATATGTATTTAGACAACAATCAATACCATGCGTTAATGTTTTATGTAAATTAAAATCAATTTTCTTGTTTCATGCAGTTTGGGTTTGTTTACATTACTTTTGAATATTTTATAATATTAATGGAATATTAAAGGACAACAATTGATCAATAAGCACTGCGACACACAGTCGTGAATTGGTGACACTAATGTGTCCAATAATTGTTTCAATAGCAGCCTGTATTCCAAAGAACTAGATATATAAAGCTAGAATAAAAGGCATATCTCCAACTAGCGATAAGATAATGTTTATAAGAAAGTGCAGTACACACCCTACTAAGCTGACAAGCCTAAAAGATAATGTGGCAAGCTGGCTGGCTCCAGCTCAAATTTCTTTCAACGTCTTTATAAAGCCGGAAACACATTCGGCAACTCCCGTGGCCTCCCCTCCCAAATGTTAAAGAAATATAACACAAAACTTAGGTGTTTGAACAAATCATTACGCCGTTGCACCAATTGAGACACCACACAAGACGATTTTTCCTGCTTTGGTGGACAATTCGAGTGTAAACCTCGCGTAGCTTCGCTCCACAGGGTATGAATGGACTATCAGCAAAGCCGTATCCCGGGCACAGCTGACGTTTCATTCAGCCGAAGGGATTTCCCCAAAGGGATTCCCTCGGGCCCTGACCATGCATTATTTTTTCGGAATCAGGATTATCTAAATACCATAGCGATACGCATGCGCATGGCTATTTTAAGCTACTTGCGCATGTGCAGAGGGATCAGTGCTGTGTGACGGCAGTGTGGATCATATGTTTCCCCATGGCGGCCTCGAAGAGGTTGTGCTCTTCTCGATCACGCGAATATGGAGAAAATTCGCGAAGAGCACACGGATCTAATGACAAAAGAGGACACAAAAAGGAAGTGGAATCTCTTTTGGACATTTCTGCCAAAGTTGTGGCTCAGAATATTCCCTTTCAACGGATAGAGCAGCTTTACGATCGGATACCGGAGCCTGTTCAAAGTCGGATTGTGTACTGGTCGTTTCCCCGAAATGAAAAGGACATTTGCATGTATTCGTCCTATGCAAACTGTACTAATAAGGACAACTGTGAAAGCCAAAAGCTGCCTTTTTATCAGGGAATTAAACTTTTAGACAACGGTGCTGTTTCTAACGTTCTGCAAATAGGTAAGATATCAAATTGCATGCCACGAAAATGAAGATCGATAGGGTTTTATTGCTATTCTCTCCTGCCCCAGCAAGGGTAACCGGCACCAGAAATGGGCTGTATGGACGTGAAATGTATATCTGTAAACGACCCAAGTGTTTGCTTGTCGCATGTGTCAACTATATCACCGGTTTTTATGTCGCCCAACGCAAATTTCTTTCTTGGATCCTGCCCGTAATCACTTTAACATTTACGCACTGCGGCTGGTGTGCGATTGCCTGGGAAATACGCGACCCAGCTCTCGGCCGGGCTCATTGATTTAGTAATTGATCCATCTCTCTTAATGAACTAGGCTAAAATAGTTATGGGTTATCTTTATTTCAACGTCACAAACTGTTTCATGTCTTTTGACGTGGTTAGTCGTACAACATAAACAGCCGACAGAACACTCCCTCTATGTTTATGAGAACGATTATTCACTTCCGGTTTGTGAGAGGTTCCCTGTGTGTGTCATCCACTCTTTGTGTACATCTACATGATTAACTTCATGCTTCTTGGTGACAGTCTCACGATCTTTCGTTAAATAATTCAAAACTTACTCATGGTTACACATAAAATCAAGATATCGGTCAGTTCATGGACAAAGGGGGCGGGGCATAAAAGCATGGTGGTATACTTTGTAAATCTTGTTATCACATTGTTCAAATACCAGTTCTAGGGTTGGGTATTTTAGGAGAATATTACATGTGGTAGTTAACAAAGACAATTATTTCAGCAACTGGCACTCCAGTGGGGTTACTGTGTATGGAAACCATATGACGAATCTTGGGTAATTAATGGTATGCTTCATTTGAAGTCAGCAAGGTAGCATTAATTAAAGCAGTTTGGACATTTAACAGGGTTGTAAAAGTCACTATCACAGCTGACTGATCAAGGTGGTATGAATTCAACCAGGGGCATTTACATCTGTGGTGTGAATTTGCAACAGACTTTGGTAGTTATCATGTCAGTGAAGGTCCTTTCATTGCAGGCCATAAAAATAATACAATAGAGAGGCCTGTTTTGAATAGTAGGTATGGGTAATTGGAGTTAAAAGGGAGCAGGATCCTTTCAAAGTTCCAACTGGTGTCAGAGGTGGGATTTTGAAAATAAAGATGGAGAACAGCTTTGTGATTTTAAGCTGATTATAAAGGCAATCAGGGGATCATCTTAGTTAATTGGCATGTTTATTATCCTAATGACCTCCATTGTTTCTCAGCTCTGTTTGTTTCCTCTGCTTTTATCATGCTGTTTAGTATAAATCTCTCTGTTTTATATACTGGTTTTGTTTTTACTGTCTTAGTCCCTAAGGGTACACCTAGTTCATTGTTTTTCTTTCTTTTCCATACTTGAAATGAAAGCTAGGTTACAATTAGATATACTTAAATCTTGGTCATTCTTCTTTCAGAGTTTATTATATATTATATTTCTCGTTTCAAGAAATATTTTCAACATAGTATAATATTATTTTTTTTAAATTGTATTTTTTGGGTTCCCGTATTCTTTAATTCAATTTCAAACATAAAAATGTTCCTCAGTTTTGTTGGGCATGGGATGCATTCTTCCATTTCTCCACATTTATGATTGTCCCTTAGTGCTAGGGAATTTAACACAGGCAGATCCCTTTGTAAAGATTTGAACTAGCAATGTGAAAAGTTCAACCTGCCTTGAGCCTACATGAAAGCATTTGTTGACAGTGACCAAAGAGACGCAACGTCCACTGCACATGTCAGAATGAGATAGCAGAGTATCAAAGAGTAGCCAATGGACCGAGCCTGGTCACATTTCAACTGTGTTTAACATTGGGCTTTTCTCCCTTCTTCATCCTGGCCACAGCTGGTATACAGGAAGACTGAACCCCATGCTGTGTCACGGGGTTCTCCGGGCCATGTGCGGATGTACTGGATACAGATTTGCTCCCGCTAACTTTCTTCACAGCTCTTTGTTTGTCTTGAGAGATTTTCCTGCACTGGGTTCAGCACTTGAGCTTTGGGTCTAGATTCTACTTACGTTGTGACTTTTTAACCCGGAAAAGTATCTAGGTCATGGCTTTATCAAGGTTTCTGGCATAGATGGAGTTCAGGAAACCGCAAACAGCTCAAGTCTTATGTAGGTCACATAAGGATATGACTGTGTGGGCTGTTTCTATGTTGACACATTCTTTTCCTGTATTTTGAGATGTGTCCTTTCATAGGGCATGGGATCAGATTGAAATATTGCTACATAGTTGGAAATGAGCTAAACACAACAAGTCTTCAACAGCAACAATAATAATCATAATAATAATAAATGTTTTTTTTTTATCATCATCTTACTTCTCATCATCAACCTCATCATCATCATCATGCTATGCCATCATGGTTAAAATCAAAAAGTTGTACCATGCAAGTTCTAAGTTTGAATTGTAGTACCTAAATGAAAAGAGATTTCCAGTTTGTCAGTAATTTAAATTTGAAAATAACACATTATTTGCAAGAGTATTAAAATTACTTTTGGACTAATGAATATTAAATCTATAATAGTAAGAACCATCTCTTGTTCCAGTCAAATGATACAGTATTAAGAAATTTGTGGTCTGGCAGCTGTTACACTTCTTAGTTCTAGTATACCAGCTATTGTTGTCAGCTTGTAACAAGAAATAGGTGTTGCATACATGTACTTGCATTTCTTCAGGGACTTTATCCTGAGGATTAAGAGGCCATTATAACCATGATGACATCATGGATTTTAAACAGTTGATAGGTCTTTATTTGTAGATGCTGCAGAAAAATTGAGGTCGTAATGCAGGGTTGGTTGGTCTCATGCCTCAGTTTCCTTTGTCAATTCATACACCATATTGCCTACACTTTGATAATTATATATAATGAAGAAAACATGCAGGGTTGTTTGATGTTGGTTGACACATGTTTCAAGTTTGACACAAGAGTGCACCAGAGACCATGTCCTGGCAACCGACTGTAGTATCAGATGACTTCCCAGGTCACTGGGGCAAAGCGGAGAGGAAAACCTCCAGCGTTCTCAGGGTGTGTGGGAAACCCACTAGACCTACTCAACTGTCGTTGCTGCACACGCAACAGGCACAACCCTCTGTCTAGACTGGCTGCAGTCTCTGAAATTTATTATTTTTTCTTCTTTTTATGTATTTTGCACAGAGTATATATTTATTGTAGAGAGCCTTGTGTCTCCTCGGCCGCATTTAAGACCTGTAATCAGCTATCCCTAGACTTGCTGCAATGCATTTTTATAGACTTGCCAAGTCTCTTAAGAAAAAGAAAATGACAGGGTCGGTCAGACAGACTAACCACTCAAAACATTTATTCCTCCTATATTTCAGTTGACAGCTGTGTTCCCGGGGATGTTGTAACAGTTTCGGGCATTGTGAAGGTCAACAGTGTTGAAGAAGGTGAAACATTTGCTTGTTTTTGAAGATGCATTAAGTGTCAGATTCAGTGTTTTGAAAGTGCAGAATTCATGTTCTGTCATTTAGAGAACATTGCATAATTATACACTACCATGAATTTGTATGTTCTCAATAAGTAGCTAAAAATGATTCTTAAAATCGTATGATTTCTATTTCATGAAACTCTTAAATATGGCCCAATCAACCACTCTTGATACCGCAATTCAATGTCACGGCCGTCTAGATTTCTCTCAAACTCATAGATACTCGTTTTTGTCAACATCACAATTAGTTAAAAACATAAAGAATGCATTACGTAATAATTCAGACTAATTGGATGTGCCCTATTAAATAGATGCTGTATGTACCTATATATAATTGACAATTATTCCTTGAAAGAGACTGCTTTTCCGCTGACACTGTTAAAGTTGGATACGTGTTCCCTAGCTTGTTTGGAGCACTTTGTGTTAAATAAATAACATATACCGGTGCTGTAGAGTAGACATTATAAAAGTGTTTGCATCAATAAATAATGTTGTAACCCCTTAATCTTGGCAGATTGAAGAGGATTCAGTTTGCATTTTTAAATAGAATCCTTACAGTGCGCAGCCTGCAGAGTAAAAGTGATGTTTACAAGATAGCTGGACAAAAGTAGTGACACGCCACAGGCTATGCCCAAAGCAGACCGGATGTTTTGAAACTCTTGCTAATGATCGAGAAACTTGTTGGGAGCATCAGTAAATTTATTACGTTGTTGCAGATTATCGATGATCACTTGTTGCGTGCATGGCAGGCTGTTCCAGATATATACATGTACATTATTCACAATAACCGATATGAAGAAGAACAATGCGATGTGCACAACAATATTGCTCAGACAGTTTGCAAACGCTTTTACAGAATATTTCACAGGGGAGCGATTTAACATTTTATTTGTAGTAGAGAGTACGCAAAAGTTTTAAACATGCTATATGTTTTATGCATCAATCGTGGTATGTACATATTTGTATGTACACTTCCGGGCAAAAGAAAGGTCACCAAGATTTTGAGAGACTACTGAAAACATTAACAATTGCGTTGGATATGCAAGAGATATCCCTTCGAGATTGGGAAGTTTTATCAACGACATGATGTCAATCAAATTACACTCGT
>JAUELE010253366.1:0-10741 GCA_031471655.1 Diodora aspera | reverse complement strand
TCAGCGCATAACACATCGTTAAAGTACATGGCTTTACAATACGTATAATACTGTTCTGTACAATGAAAAATGAGTCCGTCCAGAGTGAAAGTACACGGGTGAAAGTTACTGAACGGCGATGTGTATCCGTAAAAGAATAGTCAATCGGTCCAGTTGGTCCAGTTGGTGTAGTGATTGGGATTACAGAATGAACACCTCATATAACCCAATTGATTCTGATGATCTTCTGAGAGAATACAAGGCGTGGTCGTCTCGAGTTCCGGTATAAAGTCTTTCATAATAGTGGTGACATCTTTCAATTTATCCCACTGAGACGGGTTGAGAAACACACCTTTCCTAGAAGGTTTCAAACTCTCTTCCTCCGTACACTCTCTTCCTCTGTCTTAGTGACAGAACAGCCATATATACTGACGTGCAAAAGAAACGATACCAAATGATTGAAATTATTTTCCTTTACGTCTTTATGTCATAGTTGGATGCTTGGGTTTCAACGAGTGTAGTTTGATTTCCATCATGTCATTGATAAAACTTCTTAATCTTAACGGGGTATCTCTTGCATGTCCAACGCATTTGTGAATTTATTCAGTAGTCTCTTAAAATCGTGGTATCGTTTCTTTTGCACGTCAGTATAGTTAGAACAACTTATCTCAGTTTACATGTACTGTATCTACATGTAGAGTGTACATGTACATAATAATATAAATAATAATAATAATAATAATAATAATAATATCCATGTATAATACAGAAAATTTGTTTTCCACCCTTACGGGTGGTTGTCGCCGCAGTGCAGCGCCAATACCCATTTTCAGTTGGGCCGACTGGGACAAGTTGAGTTAAGTACCATGTCCAAGGGTACAACACGGCGCGCCGCTAGCTAGGATCGAACCCGCGATCTAACCATCGTCGAATCACGAGTCCGACGCCTGTTGCTCACGGCCGTATGTGTCGACGTTGCATGGCAGTCATCAATGCACATAGCGGACACACGAGATACTGACTTGTGATTCCATTTTCTCAGAGACTAGTGTTGTGTTTCACTTTAATTTCAACCTTGATGATCAGTCTTGCCAAGTTTCATCTTTTTAATATGTCTCAAAGTATGTTTACAGTGTCTGGACAAATAAGGCCTCTCATATGTCTATCCATGGTGACGTTTCTTCTGCGGTTCGGTACATGAAGAAATGAATGGTTGAATGAATGTATGAATATGTTCTCCCAAATATGCACAGTACCTCGATTGCTCTATGTCCTAGTGTTTTCATATACATATTTTTATGTGATTTTATTTCATGTGTTTCTTTCAAGTTATATGGATATGAAACTCCATCGTTCTTTCTTTCTCTTTTTTCTTTATTTAACACAGAAACTGTATTAGTAAACAGTAGCAAGTGTGTTACGTACCTGGTGCGTAAAGCCTGATGATGTAAAAGAAATAAGATGGTTAACGATTATAGTATTTACCTGTCATAGCTGGCGTCGGTGTTCCCCACAGTGGTGTCCGCAGTGTCCTGTATGAGCCAGCTGAAGCGACGATCACTGCGGATGGATATCCGTTCCCAGTCGCCATCAGACACAAAATCTCCGTCCGCGTTGAAGTCCCCGGCTATGATTATATCCTATTAACAACTATAAAAGTTACTTTCCATTTCTATCATACGGGGATTCTTGGAAGTGGGGTATTACAGGAGTTTCTGACCCCGCTATGAGAATTAGTAGATTACATTACGTAGTACTAAAATAGTCCCTCCCCTCCACTGAGCACTGAGACTGGATTTCTTCAATCTGCTCTCTTTTTTTTCCAAAGTCTTAGGGCGCGGGTGAGTTGTGGTTCGAGTCCCGCCCGGGCACCTCTCTTTGAGCTCGGGGAGACATCACCAACGTGATGTTGGTGAGACCGTGTTGATGTGGCTGAAAGATTGCTGAAAAACACGCAAAACTCGAAAATCACTCACTCGAAGGTCGTAGGTGAACTACACTGCCGGGGTAAAGAAAGTATACCAAATGATTTCAGTTATTTTCCCTTACGTCTTTATGTCGTAGCTGATCAAAAGGATGCTTGGATTTCAACGAGTCTGATTTGATTGACATCATGTCGTTGATAAAACTTTCTAATATCGAAGGGATATTTCTTGCATATCCAACGTAATTGTGAATTTATTCAGTAGTCTCTCAAAATCTTGGTGTCGTTTCTTTTCCCCGGCAGTATATTAAGATATCTGAAATTTGGCAGTCTGCACCCACCCACCCCTAATCACCCTTTCAAAATCCTTGATCCGTCTGTGAATAATTTAATTCATTTCCTACATCCAATTCACGGATATTATCATGAGTGTGCCATCTGATGATATATTTTATAGATTTGTAGGTGTTTAATGCGTGCGCGCGCTTAAGTTCAAACATACCTCCAGACTCCATCTTTCCTTGGTTTTCTGCCAAACTTTCAGGAGAGCATTAATCTCATCCACAGCTTTAGACGGTGATGTGTGGATTGCGATGATGCCAAATTCAGATATTTCTGAAAGATTTCTAATTATTATACACACACACATACACACACACACACACACACACACACACACACACACATAATGAAATCACAGAAGACTGTTTAAGTGGGGAAAGAAAAAGGGTAAAGACTTTATGTCGTGGACAGAAGTATGTAATTACGAAATTTGTGAAACCGTTTAGCATCGAAATTAAATAATGTCAGTCTACATATCAACAAATGATTTCAACTGGTAGTCAAATATAAGCTGAGTTTGCTCAGAAGTCGAACAATCAGTATGACGTGCTCAGAAGAGTTAATAGAATTTGAAAGGTTGGACAGTTGCACACACGTGTAATTTGTGAGACCTGTGACCAAACGCTCTGCTTCACTGTAATTGATCTAATCCATGCATTATAAACTGACGATCAAAAGAAAGCATACCTATTATTTTGGGGGAATGATATGAAAGGTAAAAGCAAAGGTGTTCCAAATATTTTACTTCGAAGATATAAGCATTTGAGCAAATGTCAAACTGATATACACAATGGTCACCATTAAACGTTAACACGGCCGTTATCAAACAATATTAGGGGTAAATTGCTTACGACGAATAATTCGTTTCGGTATGCTTTCTTTTTAACGTCAGTTTAGTACGTATGCTGAAGGCGATGAATGAACGCATCAGTAAGTTAGGTGTCATACTGCATCCATACTTGAAGTACTTGTAGTCTCTTAACAACATTGGAATGAAGGTAATACAGTGTCTGTCAAAGACCCCGTGTGCTTATGTACCTAGGTTTGGGCACGATACTCGAACAGCAAACGGTTCCCTCTCAAAGGCATCAGTCCCATCGTCAATGCCGTCCTCATACTGATAGGTATCGGTTATTGTCACCCGACTTGGTCTGAAATATATATAATAAACTTAGCACATTCTCTAAAACAGAGTGCCCAAGGGAGACCAGATCTACACGCCATCCACTGCTAGACTGCTGTTCTGTATCCACTCCGCCTGTGAATATATCTCATTAAATATGGGGATACAAAAGAAACAAAAATGTTTACTGTCATCATGGACATCATGAAATTTGTACAAATACCTATACGCACCCCCTCCCTAACTAACATTCAACCACCTTTCCACCCAAGCCTTAAGCTTCGTCAATCTCGTTTGACCCCAGGCATTTATCGTCTCTTTGGATAGTCCCATCAACCCCTGCGGTCAATCTGAACCACGTTTGGTAACCCTGCTGTTAACCATTGGTTACAAATAATCGTGCTACTTTAATGGGAGGCAATAGTACAAAGTAAGAGACGGGGATGAAAAAAATGGGTTCCAACGTTGACAGATGATTCGCAGACAGGCCGGGTCTGTTTCACGATGCCATTCAGTTACTAATCTTCCTACATGTTCTGCCGATATATAATACTCTTTCTGATTGTGACAACACCCTTGATTCGTCAGTACCAGGTGTAGCTTGCATGTTTCACTACATCAACTCATCCAATCTCTTACTGATGATAATAGCTATCGTGTACACACTGAAACTGAAAGGTAACATTCAACCAGAAAATGGTTACATTATTAGCTCGAAATCACCTGAATCGGTTCATCCATCGTGCAGTTGGTTGCGGCAAATTTTACCAGTTAAGTTGCAGTTTTACGCTGTGTGATAAAGTGTCGAACATGCCCCAAAAAGCCAGTAAAATAAGAGAGAATGTATTCATTGCCGTGTTGCTTGTTACCTGTATACAACTGCATATTGCTCCTTAGAAGCTGTGCGCCCCAGTCTCTCGCTCACTTCTGCTTTGAAGGGGTCATCCTTGTCAATACTGAAGAAAATATACAAGATTAGTTTTAAAAGTACAGATAATTTGATCTGAGTATGATATAATGTCATATCAGACTTTACTTTATGCCAAGCAGCTTACAATATCGTATAAATATACGATTGAAAAGGTACCAAACAGTATATCATGCAGTGATTAGGAGTAATATTCGATTGAAAAGGTACCAAACAGTATATACCATGCAGTGACTAAGAACAATATCCGATTGAGAAGGGTATAAACAGTATAATACCATGCAGTGACTAAGAACAATATTCGATTGAGAAGGGTATAAACAGTATACTAGTATGCCATGCAGTGACTAAGGCGAATATCCCATTCTGAAGGGTCTAACCAGAATATACCATGCAGTGACTAAGAACAATATCCGATTGAGAAGCGTATAAACAGTATAAACCATGCAGTGACTAAGAACAATATCCGATTGAGAAGGGTATCAACAGTATATACCATGCAGTCACTAAGGCGAATATCCGATTGAGAACGTTTCAAATAGCATATACCATGTCGTGACTAAGACGAATATCCGATTGAGAAAGTACCAAACAGTATATAACATGCAGTGATTAAGAAGTATATCCTACTGAGAAGGGTCTAAACAGTATTTACCATGCAGGGATAGCTGCACAGGGCAGTATTATTCATCCGAATATTAACAGAAGCTATACTACCTGTTGAGCTGATTCAAAAGGGCATCCAAGGCTGTTGTGGCTTTGTCCCGGATCTCTTGGATAACAATAATGTCATATCGTTGAAGGATCTAAAAATGAAACAATTGCAAATATAGTCTCTGCTTACGTTTGACTATATTAACAAGAAAATGTAAAATTGATTGTAAATTATATACGAGTGAAAATGCGACCGGAGCTTCCCACCTAACCTAATATCAATAGGGATCCTCAATCAAATCAATGTAATTACAAAGTTCAAATCTTAAACTAATCTGTTCTCAAGATTCGGGGAAAATATGCATCCTACATAGTGACTGCATGAAAGTCTGAAATATGAAAAAATGTTTCAGGATAAAATTCTGTTTCTTAACAAATGAAGAATGAATGACACAGTTAAGATAAAACACAAAACGCTAAGATATTATTGCTGTTACATATCCTCACATTAATTATGCAGCTGTAGTCTGAAGTTAAAGTTTGCTCTATAAGACAATTTTCTCCCGAACTAATGAGGTCACTTAACAATAACGAGGCCAATTATATTGCTCTAAACTCCTCGTACTTGGTACATGCTCACAACGCTCCATTATTACCACGGTTCATAACATGTCTCAACTCTCCAGTGAGTACACAACCTAAAGTGCCTGATGGGCGCTTGAAGGTTAACAGCAAAAGGCATTGCCATCACTTTCCGATCAGGCACCCACTTTCAGCTGGCAATTTACGAGTAAAGCCGCTTGCTCAAAACGACACCACTGACATTACCAGTGTCTTAGTGTAAGCTGCTGGGCGAACTCTTTAAAAGCTTGAGTGTTTTGCAACACCAGTCGTTCACTCATCGAACTTCAGCTAAACTTTGCTTAACTTCTTAATTTAAATGACCAGCGTGTATTGCATGAGACCAACTCGCCTCCCAGCCAGCATGCCCACATCGGGCCGACGTCGGCCCGATCTGGATCACCATATCGGGCCGATGTCGGCATTGACATCGGCCGATAAAGATTTTGCAACACGGCTAGCAATCTGTCGGCTTTCCGACCTGAAGCCGATTTACACCCGATGTATAGCCGAAATACAACCGATATTAATATTTCAGCCAAAAAGGTACAAATGTGACTGATAACAGAATTTGCAGTTGCATAATGCATCGTCATATGTTATCTTCACTACTTCGGTTATGAACAGGAAAATAATAGGCTTTTCTGGACTGGAAACTGGACGCATTCCGAAATAGTATACTTTGTACACGCATGCCTTCTTTCCCCATTCATTCATAAACAACAACACGTTATTAAAGCACTTTATCAATTGATTAAAATCCTAATACGCGAGATAAATAACTTAATTATGCTTCCTAAGCCAAATGAGCAAAGTACATGCAGTGTGAAGGAATAGTATTGACAACAAAGGGGCCTGGCTTGCCATATGCCTGGTTCAAATTCATGTTAGATATGAGATCAATATTTTTACAATTGCCATTGCAAGTAAAATATGTTTCACAAACATAAGTTTATAGTTAAAACAAGCTTTTTATGCATGCATACCTTAAAATAGCAGCTTTAATAATGAATAAAGAACCAAACTCTTCTCAAGTCACACAGCTTCAAACAAAGGCAGTAAAGTGTACTTCTCGCCACTGCATGCATCCCACAGTGAATATATTATGCGGATCGTCAAAATAGTGCTATATAATACAATAAAATATTGCCGGTATATCAACACATCAAAACCTTCCGTTATTTATTATCTAAGCATTAGAGTGCTTCCCATGATTTTCGAAAGAAACTTAACTGATTTTGCAAATTAAGTTAAATATAGATCTTAATTAAGTTTTATGAATGACATCGGGCCGACGTCGTCCCGACGTCGGCAAATACTCCGATATTCTGCCTTCCAAGCGACATCGGCCCGATGTCGGCACAACATCGGCAAATACTCCGATATTCCGCCTTCCAACCTACATCGGCCTGATGTCGGAACCACATCGGCAAATGCTATCAATATGCCGACTTCCAACCAACATCGGCTCGATGTCGGTACTACATCGGCAAATGGTGCCGATATTCCGCCTTCCAGCCGACATCGGCCCGGTGTTGGCTTGCTGGTGGGGCTGACACTTCAGTTGTCATGTATTGACTTGCATCTGACTTATTTTTAAACTCACAATTGAGCGTTTCCAACACGATATAACAGTATGAGCAAACACGTGTTAGACAAATGCACCATTGACAAGAAGATGTTAAGATCTTACCAGCTGAATACGTTCTACGCACCTGGATTATAATGCTCGTCGCACCTTTCTTGGCAACTTTCGATTTGCCAAATACTTGAATATTGAAAGCCGCCATTCTTAAGGGAGGATGCGCTAGACGTGGCAAAGAGCGTTCATCTGTGCAAAGAAGCAGTTGTCGGAATGACAGTCCTCTCAAACTTATAGCATATCTACTTTAAAGGATACACCAAACGCAAAAACAAGTTGATCTCATTTGAAAGAGGCTGTTAAAATAAACTTATCTTGAACATTCATGACCCGCGCTTGTTATGGTTAGAACTTCTGAGTTCCAACCATAAAAAGTGTGTGTCATGCATACCAACTAGATTATAAATGTCACAAGGATATTATCTTGAAAAGTTAGTAAATATTCAGTGACAGTTTAGGAAATAATTAAATACTACATTATTTATTTTATTTGGGGCTATGTTGAAAACTTCGAAGTCTCTGTGGAGTCTCGGTGACTGGGTGCTTTGCACCACTGATCTTTAGTGCTGGCGACGGGTGCCTGACCATGAGGGTGCAGGTTCGATTCCCGGACGGGACTCAACCGCCAACAGTAGCAGAACAGCTACTTTTTCAAGGAATTGTAATCCCAAATAAAACAAATAGTGTACTATTTTAAGCAGTGGTGTCGCTAGAGTGGTGTCACCCAGAGCGGTAACCCATGGTGTCACCCCACCCCCGATAGACCATCTCCCATATCAGTTCATACATGAGGTTTTTTTTAAGAAAATCATTTTGATGTCATTTCCTCTGACAGTGCCCCTTCCTTCCTCCACTGACACTGGCTGGCTGTAACTGCCAAAGCAATGATAACGATACAATCCACATTAAAATATGCGTTCATGAGATAATACACGAGATAATTTGGGTGCATACCATACCTGTGTGCACACGCAACAGGCATAAAATGGCGTACTGCAGAAATTCAACCCATGGTTGTTCAAAACATTTTAAAATGGTTACGTAACTTCATAAAATGCAAATGACACAACCGGGACATCTGTTCGCGAAGTATCTATACTCCCGATCTGATATAACTGATATAACATCCCACATTTAAATTTACAGCTGAACAGGTTATCTGGTGCTCTGACGTTAAGGGACATATATTGTGCATCGGAAATTAACCTAATGCAATGTTAATGGACTGTGGTAGACAGAGGTATTCGCCCTTCAAACCAGTTTCAAAATGGCAGTAAATTGCCAATGAATATTATGCGTTTCAGTTACCAAGGCATCAAAGCGACCTCATTTCCATGGCGTTATAATGACTTTTTGACAGGTGTTTGAAAGGATACTCGCTATGAATAGAAACAACAGCCATTGAAGCATAGCATAACAGGACATGAATGACATGCAGCAACAGGTTGACTTTATGACGGTGGCGACTGATGTTGTCAATAGCTTAGTTTACCACAACACACGGACTTTTGTACTTGCTGGCTAGTGCGGATATAACATGGGTTTATTTGGGCTTATATTCCCTTGAAAATATTGTTGTATTTGTAGGCTAATGTGGATATAACGTTGTTTTATTTAGGCTTATATTTTCGTGTCAATAATGTTGTATTAGTTGTATAAGTGCGGATATAGCATTGTTATAGTCGGGCTTATATTTCCTTGAAAATATATAATGTAATATTTTATCTTTTTCTAACCTGTCACTCAATATTTCAATAGAGATGATGAAGTAAAATAATCGGATGTTAATTACAAAATGACATAACTGTAACTACAAATTAACCAAATACTTAATTACAAAATCAGTTTTAATTTCACGGCTATGGGAAGCTTTGTAAAAATGAAGGGTTGGAGAGTCCCTTAGCAACTAGTGAACAACATGTGAACAAAATAAATATTTTCTTCTGTAGATATTACTTTACGGAATTACATGCTCCTGATAGCTCCAGTAAACATCCAATATTGGAACAAATGTCGGAATGTTTAGAATTTGATATTCTTGTTTTCCTCTCCTTGGGAAACTTGGGGGGTGAACGGCCTTGAATTTCTAATAATGCACCACGAAATAAAGGACCTCACAAAACAACTTTCACTTCTGTGTTGGTCTCACATGAGAATGTCTTTTGTGTACATAGTTATAAAGTTAGCCAGTAACATCTAGTAGTGCACAACTGGGTCATGAATGGTCTTGATCACCCGGACAGAATGATATATGACCCTCGGACACCAAGCAAGATATTGAAACTTGGGACTTAAAATATTGACGATTACTTATTCAGGTCGCTCTTACTGTCTTCAGCGTATCAAACAGAATAAAAGGTGGAGCTAGTAAATAAACACTAGTCTCAGTTTTTTGCTTTGCCGGTTAAGCGGAACGCCTTGGGTAGTTTATTCACATAAGAAGTGGCAGGTGTTACTGAAAGCAAGTTGGGCATGATTGAATTCTAGGTCAAGTGACATATACAGTGTTTATGACCTATATTCGTTAAATGTGCCTCATACTTGCAAATAATTTGCTTGTTTGTCAAAAAGATGAGAAAAATGGAATACCTCGATCGATCGTTCTCTCATCTGCTGACATGTTGCCCAGAATGATTTCCTTTATCTGTCTAGTTTATAGTAAAGCGAAGTTCGAATGTAAATTGCGATTACATTTCACAAAGGCATCCGATAATTCGTTTATACTTTTTGACTATTAACTATAAAATAAAGTTGATAACTTAAAAGTCATTTGAAACAAATTCTTTCTTTTAAACGATGCACATATTTCAGGTTAACGCAGTGTGTGCTTCTCCCTTTCTAATCGAACTGTGCCAGAAATTTACTGTTACGGTTCAATGGGTCCGTTCCGTGTCAGTTAGTGCAAGAGAAATGGATCCCTGGGCGTGTTTTTTTCTGCAGCAGGGGTCTCCAAACGTTTCAGTACGAGGGTCACATCGTAGACCTATATTGTGCCCATTTGCGGGAAAGAAAATCAATTATATAAAAGCGTGAATACAATTTTGATGAATGAAGATGTTTTATTCGAACTGTTTTGCATTTCAGCATGATAGGATTCACAACAAAATTGAACCGTGCAAATTACAAAGAAACAATTCAGGTGTCTACACTGAAAAATGAAAGTACATGTATGTGCAAAACTGACTTGAAAAAAATTGCTTGGGGACGGATAAAATCTTCACTGGCGCGTCGTATGCGGGAGTTTGGAGACCCCTCCCCCCTTTCTCTTGTACAGGGACTGCATGGGCTGCTCAAAACCGAATAGTACGGAAGCGTAGTACGGAAGTATCTCCTACGTAGGACTTAGTATCTCCTACGTAGGACTTAGTATCTCTTACGTAGGACTTACTATCTTCTACGTAGGACTTAGTATCTCCTACGTAGGACTTAGTATCTCCTACGTAGGACTTACTATCTCCTACGTAGGACTTAGTATCTCCTACGTAGGACTTAGTATCTCCTACGTAGGACTTAGTATCTCCTACGTAG
>JAUELE010253355.1:0-10741 GCA_031471655.1 Diodora aspera | reverse complement strand
AAATCCCCGACAAATACACAAATAACAGTAAAATACACACATTTTCTCCGAATTTTTCCCCGAGGAATTGCTATATTTTTCCCCCGACAGGAGGGCTAAGGCTCCCCGACAGGGGGTCTGTAGCCCCCCCCTCTGGCGCCACCCTTGATTGTCAATTAGCCTATGGCTAATGTGGTGAGCCGTAGCGCGAACACAGACTATATCACGCAACCAATTTACTTATTGTTCCATGAGACGTCGGAATACACGTCTGTGGCAGTCATGATGTGGCACTTAGGATGGAAGCGGTGTTCCTATTCTACAGGACTGGCAGAAATACTAGGCTTCACAGGCCTTTTAAAACATCCGAGGAACATATGCGACGTGTTAATACTGAAAGGGTTAATCAACTGGACATCTGGCATCCTGCTGTATCTGCCACTGTTAATGGTATTAAATATAAAATAATAGAAACCTTATATTAGTTATAACTGTAGTTCACTTCAAGCAGTGCTTCAAGCTATTTTGTGTGCTTCAAACTACGGACACTTTCAAATGATGAAGATTTCCCCCTGTTGCATCACATGACAACTTAAATTAGTTCAACAAAGTTAAACGTCTTCGAAGACGTTTAACGTTGTTGAACTAATGATAATTGCTATACTTTGATCTCTTGAAGAGAGATGTGATAGTCTTGTCGTGGAAAGGATTTTTATTTTTTCAAACCACTATCGTACGGCTGAAATAAATCGGACAACAAGGTGAATAAGAGCGAGAGAGACATACACCGTCACTTGTGTCGTTCCACACTTTGACATCTGATAAAATTTCAAATTAACTTGAACATGCACAGTATCTACCTCAGGATGATATATAGCAACAGATCTACATGATCCATAACATATGATATTATTGCGGCCCCAGTCAGCGCTATTCGGCGTGCGATTGCAGCTGCAACTAACATAACATGTGTTTACAGCCGCCATGTTGCTTTTCAATCGGATAAGTGTCGGCTGTGACCCGACAATATTCATTTGGAACTTAATCTTATGATTACTTTGACAAATCCGAATAATGCCGACAATAGTTTGATTGTATCTAAGCTGGATGAGCTAAAACGGCACCAGTCCAACACCCAGGGCGTAGCAAGCACTAAAAAACTGGGGGGGGGCACATTAAAGTAGCGGGCGACCATACACTGCGATTTAGACTTCTACATAGACAGGAAAGGTTCCTCTTTTCAAGCAAAATAAATGTGTAGTAGGTCTAAGGTTCAAATCAAAAAGTTTAAAACATAAACTATCTGACAGTGTTATTA
The DNA here is from genome assembly GCA_031471655.1 of Diodora aspera. NCBI lineage: Eukaryota > Metazoa > Mollusca > Gastropoda > Lepetellida > Fissurellidae > Diodora > Diodora aspera. The sequence goes on along the minus strand of JAUELE010253355.1, from coordinate 9,444 downwards.
ATCAGAAGGTAAAAAATATCATCTACACGAACATATTGTTTTTGGATAACGCTGACCTGAAACTATGGTAGGCCTATGTTTTCGTATCTATTACAGCAGTAGGCCTAGAGTTTAATCTGAAAGATGTACATATATAGACCCTACCCATGCTAAATCTGTAGCATTTTATTTATCTTTTCTCTGCTTTGGTTTGGTTTTATAAAGTGTTACCTTGTTTTGAGTTTAGACTGCACAAATATCAATTTTAATTTTTTTTTTCATGTGCTACGGCACTGTACATGCATGTCTCAACAATGTTTTAACAACCTACAACAGCGGAGGTCGGAGAAATGTATTGCATGTACGAGTAGTAGTCACTAAGTTCTAAGCAACTCTCTCTCCCCCACCCCGGCTCGTAGGCCTATGCGTCTAGTAACTGGGGATGAAACATGGATTCTCAAGCACCCAGGAAGTTTCGTATACGACAATCTGCTGGCAAGGACATGGCTACGATATTCTGGGTTTCATGTTTTGCTCGTAGACTATAATTTTAAAGCACCAAAACCGACAATCACAGGAACATATTATGCCGAGTTGTTGTAGAAATTAGGAGTAGCCAGCAAGGAGAAGCGACTTGAAATGTTGACTCCTGGAGTGATGCTTCTTCATGACAATGTACCTGAACACAAGTGTCGTGTTGCACAGGCTGCTATTCGCGGGTGCGGGTTTGAACAACTCAGTCATCCCCCGTACAGTCCATCTGGCTCCCAGTGATTATAGTACCTGTTTCGTAATTTAAAATCACACTTGCGACTGACGATGAACTGAAATCCACCACTGAGGCTTGTTTGAGGGATCAATCTGATGAGTTTTATTTCAAGACAGTCTAAAGGACAAATGGGTAAAGTACATTGAAGTCCAGGGAGATCATATTGAAAAATAATACAAACATATTTCCACAATGACAAGTGTAATAGTCTATATACTTCTATGGACTTTTGGACTGCCCCTCAAATTACAGTGATTAATGATCGTTCCACTTGACCGCTTACAGTTGTCAAAGGTACGAATTGTCGACATGTGAGTTAGCCCTGAATATCTCAGATGTCGACAGATCGGTCCATAAGAGATAGGTGGCCAGCTCTTGTGATCTGATACCTCACTGACACGGTAATCACACGTACCCGACCACTCTGGACATTATTACGTAATATTATGTATGTATAACAAAGCGCTCGCGTTCTGAACTTTGATTGAGAAACCTTGAGACATTTGTTCGTCACTCTCGTCTTCTTTCCATCTCCCCGTCTGATGTCACATCAACCTCAAGAAAGTAGTGATATTATTATTATTATTATTATTATTATTGTTAGTAGTAGTAGTAGTAGTAGTAGTAGTAGCAGCAGTATAGGCATAGGGGTTTGAGCACCCTCGGAGTTGGAGGTGGGGGGATGGGGGCAGTGAAAAAAAAACCCCAAAACGTCGACACTCTGATGTGCCCGAATCGGGTGGGGGCCAACTATCCCCCCCCCCTTCCCCGGCTCGTACGCCTATGAGTAGTGGTAGTCCGGGATCTCAGCCACCACCACCCCTGCTTCACAACTGCAATGATTATTCAGCAACTGTATAGAGGTATTGCTTGAAATGTTAATTGTGGTGCTTAATTTGCTTACGAACTACTCTAATTCATACTTTTGACCACTTTTATAAAACCTTGAAACCCAAACAGGGTACCAGTGTCAAATACACTTTATCGTGACAAAATCTTCAAAATTAAATAAAAGAATACCTTCCGCGGTCCTTTTCTCCCACACAGCTCCAAGGTCAATTTTGTCCACACATTTCTTCTTAAATGTGACAATATTCTAGTGACTGTTGTAAAATCAGTGCTCAATTGTTGAAATGGTTAAACCTGATCTAACCACCTATAATTAAGAAAACTTGGCTCAGCTACCAAAATATACTCCATGATGATTTATCTAAAAATTGTACATGCAACTTCTCTCCCCTCACCCGACCAAGACGTATCAACAATAACAAAACACTACATGGTATTTCCTGCGGTACTAACCGAGCGAGATATAAAGAAAGGGACGGAATAATAAGTTTGTAAGACAGGCTCCTCTTGAACAGGACAGTCTCGTGTCCAATAAAATGATTGACATAAAAACATCACAGACCCAAAGACATGGACACTGCCAATCTGGCCTCAATGTCTTCCTTAACATACCCATCCTTGGCAGTTTCACTTCGCCACCTACCATGCTTTTTAAACAACCTGTCTGGGATACCATTTCTGGCAGCGGCAGTTGCACCCCCAGAACGCAAACTATGCAGCCCATATCTAGAAACATCATCGACATAAGGTCGAAGAGAACAAATAAATAATTCACGTAAACGTGTATAGGTCATCGGTTTATCTTCCGGCCTTAAAACATACACACCATCTTTGGTAGTAACATTTCGAAATATATGCAAAGAAGAATCGTCACTGATATCTGCTGAACGGAAATAGTTTTTCAAATGCTGAACAGGGCATAACTCCGTGTCAGTAGCACTAATAATAACCCGCGCACCATCTCGGTAAACATCAGTTTTGGATTTTTCAATGAAAATAGAAACAAAATGATGTGAAAATACAACATCCGACCTACGAATGTGTAACAATTCAACAGAACGTAAAAAACCCGCAAAAGCTGTTACGAGCAACGTAACTAAACGACTATGCTGTAAACATGTCTTCCAGTCCCCACAGGAAGCCATCTTAGTCAACAAGGTAATAGTCACAGGATCTTTCTTGCAAACAGGTTTAGCCAATCTCCTTTTACCTGCTTCTAACACATTTTTTACCATTTGATTCTCTGTAGGACTCTGCAAACCTACCAGATTGTGAGCATACCGTATGCTGTAAAATGCTGATAAAACTGGGGCCGCCGATTCTGACATCTGTATAACCGACAATAAATACAAAGCACAGTGAAGGGGCAACATTGGTAACCGTGTACTCAATCTGTGAGAAGACGCCCATTTGATATACCTTTTGTATCCAGCTTCATAACCCTCGACAGTCGAGGGTGCACGAGCGTCACTCAGTAAGTCAGCCAGACCTCCCAATTTAGCCTGCAAACTCTCTGGCAGAGCATCTGCAACATGGCTGTAAACACTTCTCAACAATTCTGGAACAAAGTTATGATATGTCAAAATCAATGTATATAGCAAGCATGTTGAAGTTCAAATCTTCAACACCAAATAACCCACCTTGTACACGACTTGGCACAAAATCAGTATTAGCTGTGGGCAGATACACATAATCTTTCACCTGTTTTATAAAATGTCCTTTACAACACAATAGAGGCCAGAAGCTGGCTGAAAACCACTCCGGAACAACAAATGTCCCCTTAGCTCTACAACGCCTCATATGGTTCAATACTCTATGTACAAGATGTATTGGGGGCACAATCCAGTTCATGTCATGACCCCAATGTGAAGTAAGTATCCACCGATTCACAACCCGGATTTCAGTAACGCGAATCAAAGCGTGCAACTTGTTTATTGTAGTATGAAGCAAACCTGTCTATGGAGTGAGGACCCCACTTATCATCCAAATACTGAAACACATGAGGAGCGATACTCCAATCGTCTTTATCAACAAGCTTGCTGATAAAATCTGCTCTCTCGTTCTCACCTCTGGGAATCCAATCAATCTCTAATTTGATCGCGTTATCTACTCACGTTTGGAAGATCCGTATGGCCAAACTCTGCAGTTCAGAATTCATACTTCCTTTCTGTACAACGGATGTTACATTTTGATTATCCGTGAACCATTTAACTACTTGTGACTTGAGAAACGGCACAAAACTACCTAGAACCATCAAAACTGCTTTGAGCTCACGCCAGGTTGAACTCTTCACCATCTCTTCTCCTGACCACTGACCATGACAGATCCGATCCCTGAATTGAACACAATAGCCTCCGAACCCTGATCCACTGGCATCACTGTACACAACTTTGCTAGGAGAGCCATCGTGGCCGAGAAAACGAGACTGTACGGTGCATATACTTTTGTTCTAGAATTGAAGCTGTTCAATACTAGAGCTTGACAACCTGATGTTATCGTTCCAACATCGTGCTTGAAGAATATCAATACTAAGATGTCTAGTCATCAACTGGAAAACTGTACCTAGTACCATCTTCATGGCAATGATCTGACCGACAACTGAAGCTATTTTCCGGACGGGACATCTCTTGTTTCGATCATGCAGCAACATTTGAATATGGCCATGAACTTTTAACAACTTTCTTGTTGGCACTGACATAGTGAAAGTCTTTGTATCAACAATACAACCAAGCCACTCTAAACACTGTGACGGAGACCATAACGACTTTTCAACCTTAGGACAAAACCCAGATGACAACAAATCGTCTTTTATCCTCCGGGACGTACTGAAACACTTTTCTTTGCTCGACTCTACTACAGCACCATCATCAAGAAATGTGACAATCCTAATCCCATGATATCTCCACCACTTAACCAACTGTCTTGTTACCTTGGTGAAAATATAGGGTGCCGACGTCAAACCAAAAGGTAAAACAAGGAATTTATAGTACTTTCTACCTGAAGGCCACATCCACGAGAATCCCAAATACGAAGTGTGCGATCCCAAAACTTCAATATGGTGATAAGCCGAATGAATATCAAACTTAACAAGCCAATTTCCAGGATCAAGATACATTAACAACGTTCTCCAATCCTCATACTTAACTGAAAGTTTAAATACATGCTTGTTTACACGAGACAAATCAAGTATGAGTCGCTTTTTTCCTGAAGCTTGCACGGCCACTGATAAAGGGTTAACACAATAAGGAAGATCACGACACTCTTCAATAAGATCCTTCCGTAATAATTCAGTAATAGCTTCACTGACAAACTCCAGGTTACGTAAAGCTGACTTGTTGTTTTTTTAGATTCATAGGTGGAGGCAAGGAATAAAACGGAATAGAATGGCCATGCTCAATTACTCCGATAACAAATTCACATGATCCAATTTTCCGCCAAAACTGTACACACCGCCTTAGACGCCCCCGAACCCTAATTTCACACTGAACTTGCTCATACTAAAAAAAGTCGTCTGTCAAATTAGGAATATGAATATTTACAATACCTTCTCTACTGTTGGAAGTCGGACTTGGCTGTATTTCTTGAACTGGGAGGTCCAACGGTTGCGACGTAGGGACAGTCTCTCCTCCAATGTGTCGCCTCTCCGCACGCGAAGCACGTGCCACCTCTGGGTCGCGGACGAAAAAGACTCTGTTGACTGCTAACTTAATATGCTTATTACGACTCTCAACTCGTCCAATTTCCGTGTCCAAAAGTTCAGATCAATACTCAAGCTTGTTATAAGTCAGAGCAAACTTCATTTGTTTCAAATTTTCAACAGTCTCATTGTTAAAAACGAATTGAATACGGTGTCCTTCACGTTTCCACACAAAATCTTTTTCGCTCTGTAATTTCTTAATGTCTGCAGTGTTCCGTTGAAAATTGTCTTCAAGACTAGATACCTTGCTTTCAAAAGCCGCCGTAGAAGTAGCAAGTTGACTTAGCATAGTGTCGAGTTTTGAATTAATGTCCGGCTCATCTTGTGGGGAAGCCATCGCACGTGCTAAACGTGAAACAGTCAGTACCGCAGCGAGAATGAACACGACAACGTAGCATCTTTATTTTATACCCTTACCCACAGCGCCACCCACAACTGCATTATCTCCCTTGATACGCCTTGGTCGCAAGAGAGAAAACAATTTCTTTCTAATTCACCCAGTTCAAACGAAAGAAATTTCATTTATAAAACCTTTTTTGGAAATTGCATGGGACCTTGTGCCTCACCATTTTCCTGTTTGCCGCTTTGAAATACGTGGAAATATGCTCTAGTTTATAGAAAAAACTATAGACAGGTGCTGAGGGATTTATTGAGTACCCAGTGATACCCAGTGGTACGTGCATTTTAGCGACATTTTATTATACCCGGTACTACTGGGTAGACGCAATGAAAGGGTTAAGGTGCGTACTTTGCTAGTTCCTGTCTCTCCAATAACCTGCACAGCATGTGTGGTTGCAGGAAGGCAAGCAATGATTTAAATGCATTTTATGGATCAATACCAAACCAACTTGTCAGCAATTTAGGTATAATTTGAAAAGAAGCGAAAAGAGCTGACTGATGAAATCAGTTGTCTAGCTCCTCCATCCAATCACAGTCATGCTCACGATTGCAGCTACTGGCACCAATGTTAGCGATAGGAACCAGCATAACATACATGTACAGTAGTCTACATGTAGCCGATTGAAAACGGGACAAGACGTGAAGTTGAAAGCACGTTTAATGTGGAATGTGGGTTCCAGTTAGTGAAGTTTAATTAATGGTCTCCATCTGGGTCCAGCCCTTCTACCACTCCTCTCTCCAGCTTAATGTAACCGATCAAACCCTTGTATCAGTCTTCTCGTAGACTTATTGTAACTGATCCAACCTTTGTACGAGTCCTCTCTCCAGCTTATTGTAGCCGATCCAACCTTTGCACCAGTCCTCTCTCATGCTTATTGTAATCAATCCACCTCTTCTATCACTCCTCTCTCCAGCTTATTGTAACTGATCCAACCCTTGTACCAGTCTTCTCTCCAGCTTATTGTAACCGATCCAACCCTTGTACCAGTCCTCTCGCCAGCTTATTGTAACCAATCCACCTCTTCTATCACTCCTCTCTCCAGCTTATTGTAACTGATCCAACCCGTATACCAGTCCTCTCTCCAGCTTATTGTAACGGATCCAACCCTTGTACCAGTCCTCTCTCCAGCTTATTGTAACTGATCCAACCCTTGCACCAGTCTTCTCTCCAGCTTATTGTAACTGATCCAACCCGTATACCAGTCCTCTCTCCAGCTTATTGTAACGGATCCAACCCGTGTACCAGTCCTCTCTCCAGCTTATTGTAACGGATCCAACCCTTGCACCAGTCTTCTCTCCAGCTTATTGTAACTGATCCAACCCTTGTACCAGTCCTCTCTCCAGCTTATTGTAACGGATCCAACCCGTGTACAGTCCTCTCTCCAGCTTATTGTAACTGATCCAACCCTTGTATCAGTCCTCTCTCCAGCTTATTGTAACGGATCCAACCCTTGTACCAGTCCTCTCTCCAGCTTATTGTAACGGATCCAACCCGTGTACCAGTCCTCTCTCCAGCTTATTGTATCTATCCAACCCTTATACCAGTCCTCTCTCCAGCTTATTGTAACCGATTCAACCCTTGTACCAGTCCTCGCTCCAGCTTATTGTAACCGATTCATCCCTTGTACCAGTCCTCTCTCCAGCTTATTGTAACCGATTCAACCCTTCTATCAGTCCTCTCTCAAGCTTATTGTAACCGATCCAACACTTGTACCAGTCCTCTCTCCAGCTTATTGTAACCGATCCAACCCTTATACCAGTCCTCTCTCCAGTTTATTGTAACTGATCCAACCTTTATACTAGTCCTCTCTCCAGCTTATTGTAACCGATCCAACCCTTATACCAGTCCTCTCTCCAGCTTATTGTAACCGATCCAACCCTTGTACCAGTCCTCTCTTTAGCTTATTGTAACCGATCCAACCCTTGTACTAGTCCTCTCTCCAGCTTATTGTAATGAATCCAACCCTTATACCAGTCCTCTCTCCAGCTTATTGTAACCGATCCAACCCTTGTACTAGTCTTCTCTCCAGCTTATTGTAACTGATCCAACCCTTGTACCAGTCGTCTCTCCAGCTTATTGTAACGGATCAAACCCTTGTACCAGTTCTCTCTCCAGCTTATTAGAACTAATCCAACCCTTCTACCAGTCCTCTCTCAAGCTTATTGTAACTGATCCAACCCTTGTACCAGTCCTCTCTCCAGCTTATTGTAACTGATCCAACCCTTATACCAGTCCTCTCTCCAGCTTATTGTAACTGATCCAACCCTTGTACCAGTCCTCTCTCCAGCTTATTGTAACCGATCCAGCCCTTATACCAGTCCTCTCTCCAGCTTATTGTAACCGATCCAACCCTTGTACCAGTCGTCTCTCCAGCTTATTGTAACTGATCCAACCCTTGTACCAGTCCTCTCTCCAGCTTAATCTAACGGATCAAACCCTTATACTGTCTTACTCCACATTCTCATGTTCAATATAAAATTGTAGAATGTACTATTGGTCGAGAGCCCACAAGCAATAGTAAATTCACAAAAATCAACTATGGTGTTCTCACTGTTGACAGGGCAAACCTTGGAAAGTCGTCATATTTTCAGGATTGACTGGAAATGGGTGTGAACTATTCTACTTTGCGAAGTGCCATTGGTTATCAACACAGCAATGAGAAATGTTACCCCTCAGTGTCGTATCAACCTTTTCCTGCCGATATGCACACAGCACATGAGCAAAACTTGCTGGTGGCATTCAGGGCCTTGCCATCACAAATAAGTAAGTTTCTCCTACTATACTGATTTCAAAGTCAAGTTATGGTAAGCGCAGTGGTAAGCGTGTTGGCCCAGCGATCTGCCAGCCCTGGCGGTTGTGGTTACAGTCCTGCCAGGGCACCTCTCTTTCAGCTTGGAGAGACAGAGAGACACTGACATGATGTTGGCAAGACTGTGTTGATGTGGTTGAACACCATGTAAAAACCCCAAATCACTCACTCAAATGCATGTTCTCAAAATCATATAAATTTGCTTATACATGTAGTATTCAGCTTCCTCTGTCCGTCCCACTCTGTTGTTAATGCAATATCTCAAGAACAACTTGACTGATCTCCTTCATATTTGGCACAAACGTCTACTGTGGGCATGCACAGATGCCAGTCAACTTCAGTGAACTTGACATTATTTACAAGGTCGTTATTGGCAATTGTGTAATTTTTGTGTTTACACGATATCTCAAGAACAAATCAACAGATTTCGTTTATATTTCATCCAAGGGTCTACTTAAGGGATGCACAGACGCCAGTCAATGTTTGTGACCTTGACTTAATTTTCAAGGTCATCTGCAACTGAACATGTGTAATTTTGGTGTTAACGAGAAGAAATGTTGATGGGTTGTTCCTAGTCTACCTTGGGAATGCTCAGATACCAGTTGAGTTTAGTGACCTTGACCTAATTTTCAAGGTCATTGCAGGCAATTGTGTAATTTTAGTTTTAACACGATATCTAAAGATCAAATGTCATCTTTTATCATATTTGACCCAAACAGCCACTTTAGGGATGCGCAGACACCAGTCTATTTTGGTGACCTTGGCTTAATCTTCAACCTTGAAGATTAAGCCAAGGTCATGGGCAACAGAACTGGGAGTTTTAGTGTTAACATGATATGTCAAGAACAATTATTTGACCCCAATGTCTACTTTAGGAATGCGCAGACACCAGTCGTTTATGAAGACCTTGACCTAATTTTCAAGGTCACAACTTTAACACG